>VWYI01021319.1:58167-72718 GCA_013399455.1 Anthoscopus minutus | reverse complement strand
GCCTTAAGAGTCTGTGTTAGCTAGTGAAAAGCCTTATTACCCAGTTCAAAGTTCAGTGATATCCTTCACAGATTCAACTTAGCCCTAGACACAATGAAAACACAGCTTACATTTCTAGAAAGAACAGATAGGATTATTCACGTAAACAGATAATACCCTATCTGTAGGATTTAGGTAAGGACTGACACTGCCTTTGCATGTTAGAATTAAGCTTGGATTGGTGTAGAAAGTTTTATTTCAGAATAGTGCTTTTAGCTGATTGGATGATTTATAAACTTAATGCCCTGTACTGGGGATCCTAGCTCGCTCTATCGCTCCCCCTGAATAAAAAAGAACAGCAGCACCATCATCATCATCAACTGCCTCTGTGGCCTGGGACAATAGAACTCTACACCAGGAACCTGCTTCTGCTGCATTGAGACGTCATACCAGAGAGCTGCTGCTCAGAATTCAGGACTTCACACCAAAAGCTTTTAGCAAGGATTTTAACTCTCTGAACTCTTTGCCTTCGAGAATGATGTTTTTACATAATAAATACCTTTCAAGAAACCAACAACTGCTCATGCCTCCTCGAGACCTGAAAAATCCTACGAATCCCCATTAAAGCATCGACAGGTGGGGTGGTATTGCCCTGAAGTGAAACACAAAGCTGGGCCAACATACCTTGCTTGGTAGATCCGCCAACCTCTCTGATTCCAGATGAGCCTCCTCTTTGATTTCTCCTTCTGACTCCCCCAGTTGTCAAGCCTGGCTTCAGAAAGAAGCCCAGGGTAATCCGGAGGAGCTGCATGCCAAGTTTGTGGTGTGTTGCTGGCAGAGATCCTTGCAAATAAAGTTGGCTGGACCAAATCCCCAGAAAGGATCCATGGAATATATGGTACTTGGGGCAGCCCACGTTTTCTTGTCTGTAAGCCCAGCTTCCACTCTGAGTCAGGGCTTAGAACAAGGCAGGCATCTTCTTCCTAACTGTGCTGGTCCTCTAGTCCTGTCCTTCTCTCTGGATGACTTCTGCAGAGCAAAGAAGCTACCTGTAAGCAGAGCCACTAACAAAGCCTGAACCATGCCAGATCCTTCCTCCACCCTGAGAAAAAACCTTAAGGATTCTGGCTTCATTTTGTGTGACTGAATCTGGTCAACAGGCTCAAAAGTGATGCAGACACAAGGAAAAGGAGAAAGTGGTGGGGTGAGGAGGAGGATACTCTGTGACTTAACGGGCTACATGAGTTGATTTTTCTGAGGATAACAAGTTTTAATAAAGTTAAATGGAAAAAGCAAGTACCTTGGCCTAGAGACTCAGAAAATTCAAGGCAAAGATGGGAAATTTGGAGTACTGTTTCTGGCTGTGGTCTGTGGTAGAAGCATGCAGCAAGACTTCATTCAGGATATTTACTTTACAAGGTAAGTCCCCACCTGATGCAGCCACAGAAGACAACTTACAAAGCTTCTTTTAAACTACAAAGTCAGAGAAAGGATACTGCTAGAGGAAATGATCATTGCTTTTGTGGGATCTGTCACACCTTCAGGACTGAGTGCTCTGCCCTTCTTGGCACGTGGAGACCTGTCAGAGCATTTAAAATGGTTTGGTTCTGATTAACACTAATTTACTCTGTCACTAGCTTAAGTAAGCCACAAAACTTGCCTGAAAGAACCACATGCAAAAAGTTCAGCTGGAGATCCGTGTTGCTAAAATTAACTACCAACCCATTAAAAATATCCATAATTTAGTCTTGGTGCAGCAAGGGTGGATATTATGCTCTGAAGTCCACCTAGTCCCAGCAGCTACCACAAGCTGCTCATGACTCTTCCCATGCATTTTCTACTTGTTTTCTACTGGCAGATTTCATCTTAAGAGTATAGAATCAGTTAATATAGGAAATGTATAGAAAGCTTCAATAGAGCAAAAAGAAAATTATTTTTCCTTCAGGTCAAGTTGGTTTGATATTTCAGAAAAAAATCATATGCACAATATGAGATCATATGTACTATGGAGAAGGGAGATTGTGTTGGCAGCACAGAACATGAAATGATATGGGCAATTTGGCTGACAGCAGGAAAGACTGTTTAGATTAAATATAAAGAAGTGTTGAATGTTTTCCTGTGCCAAGAAAGCTTGACCCCAGCTTTTGAGAGGGATATATAAATTGGTTCAACAATTTAACAGAGTTTCAGTTATACAGTACTTAATGTCTGGGAAAAAAAACACCAAGCCCTTATACTTACTACTTGCAAACTGCTGAATCCCTGCAAGCATGTTTGCTCAGTACTCTTAGCACTGCAAACACAACACCAGGAAGAACTCTTTTTTTCTTCCCCACTTCTGCAGTACTCCATCTTCTGCAGGGTTTGTTCAGTACTGTCACAATCTATCAGCTCTGTCTGGCACAGGGCAAGATGAAAGGGAAACAAAGTATTCTTCCCATTCTTTTAAAAGTGGTACAGATAAACTAGCAAACTGCATTTCACTTCAGCACCCAAGAAGCGGCTTAAACCTTATAACAACACACTGGAGAAGCAGTGCTCTTTGCAGTAAGTTGGGTGTGACAATGCCCAAAAGACTATGGAGAGCTTATAGCACAAGGCAAATCCAGTCTGACATCTGAATTTCTGCATGAATTCTGTCAGGCCCAGTCCTTCTACTGGTACAAGTGGCTATGAGCATTTACCCTGAAGGAATAACAGTGTTGTCTTATACGAATAATGAACACTTCATGTGCAGACAGAGCTCAAACAGGGAATCAAAATCAAGAACAAATAAAACAAAAGAAAACTCCAGTGAACTAACATGCTTTGTCAAGCTGGCAGCCAAGCAAGCTGCCTCCCCTGCACTCCTGCCTTACTGTCAATTATCTGATTTCACTTTAGTTACTTTTACTTCACATATTCCAGCGTGTCACCTCCCTGCTCACAGGTACATGATGACTACTAATAACAAAAAGACACGGGAAATTCTGTTAAATAACAGAGACTCAGTATGCAGCATGCCTGTTTTTCACAAGGCAAACTTTTGACAAACACAGAGAGGAGCATATATTGAAGCAACAAGGAAAAAACCCAAAACCACACAGCCAACACACATGCAGCAGGAAGCTTTGTTTGGGAAGCTTTTCTGTGTTTTTGTGAGGTTTGTGAGAGTTTTCTTTTGTTTTGTTTGTTTGTTTGGTTGTATTGTTGTGGGGGTTTTTCAAGAGTTTTTTTCTTTCTCTTTTGCAGGTAAATAGACTTGAAGATTAGAGTTTGCTGATGCCTCTCACTTTTGATTGAGAGCTACTTGTCCTCCCCATACATTAAAAACTTCCACTGGGCAGAGCATCTCACTCTGAGCATGATGGAACTGCAGTTTATATGCACCTCAGCTCTACATGAAGCACCTTGCCAGTGTGCATCCAGTTACATCAGAGGGCTCTCACACTTGCCAAAGAGTGGCCGAGCTGCTGGGACTAAGATCACTGCTTACGCTAGCACATAAACTCGAGTATAATTACACTGTAAATTTTAAAGTTACAAGAATAAAAGCTATTAATTGTTCCCAAACTCAACCTGCCCACATCATCTTGGACTACAGCTTAGAGTGAAGGAAGGAAAAAAAAATGAAGAAAAAAATTTCCTTTTCTCAATGGTAGTCCATGTGAAAAGCCCATAAACTTAAGAAAAAGCTTTGTTTGAGATGACAGTCTTCCCTCAGAAGCTCATCTCAGTTTTTCTGAAGAAGGAGTGCAATAACCCCAAAGAACAGGTAAAAATTAAGCAAATCTACAGCAGTTTGGTCAACATTCCACTAATTCTAACTTTAAAAAAAGATCTGATGACACTACAATCAAGAACATTATCCTCCTACAAGAGGAAGAGGACATAAACAATTCAGATCCTGGCAGAAAATACACTTCTTCAGCCAGTGTCACAGCCCTGCATCCATGGAAGGTTCTGGCCCTGCTGGATGCAGCCACAAGCGCTGAGAATTTGCACATTTCAATTTCACCCCATTCCTTTGGGCCACATGAATAGCAATGGACCCTTGTACAGAAGAGGTTAATGTGACAGACAACCAGAGCATTTCCAAATCAGCTGGAACATGGACTAGGAGCAAGAAGCAGAAACCAGATCAGATAAGGAAGTGCCTGAACTCAGCAGATGGTGAAAAGAGGTAAATGAAGCCTCCTGTGCTTGAACAATACAAGAAATGGACCAGGCTAGAGTAACCAACTAGAGTATTGTCCCAGGACACAAGATGATATGAAAATGCAGAAGGACCAGAAGGATGTTCAATGGACAAAAACAGAAGGTCATCCACCAAAACCAGAGCACTTCATTGCTGCAGCAAGGCAAGACCACAAAGATAACTTTTTAGTTACTGACAGAGCCAGGCACATTTCTCAGAAGAGGTAGGTAGCAACAATCATTTTGGGGAAAGAAATGTCCACTTGCTTTCCCAGTTTCACATGAAGTCTCTGCAATGTTTCCTAGGTTACATTTAATACACATTAAAAACAGTGGCTTCCACTGTAGGCCTTGGATGATAGTCTTCCTCTTTTGCAGAAAGACATTCACATTTGTACACCTACCTACATCTCTCTGCTCTCCCTCCTCCACTGTTATTTTTCTGGTTGAGAATCAGACTCTCCTGCAGTGTGGAAATCAAGATAATGCCAAGAAGCATCACTGAATATAAATGGATTTATCAAAAATGAAGGAAGCCTAAAATACCATCATAACCTGAATGTTTCAAATAAGAAAATTTCTTCTCCCCGAATCAGCATATTTTACAGCTCACTGTATGGCTTTCTTTTCCTGTTATTGCTTCAGATGAGCTCTGGATCATATGAGATATTTGTACCAAGTACACACAGAACAGCTTATCAGGAAAAGACTTCTTTCACACTTCCCCCAACATCCCCAAGTATATCTAATACAAATCCTGTCCAAATTTTTCAGGTTTTAATTTAAAACTGAAATTGATTTTCATTCCTCAGAGAAAAGTTCCCTCACATTTTTTTAAGTTTCTGTTAAAGACTTTTGAACATATTTTAAAAACAGATCAAGCAAATTCTAAACTTAGAGTTTTCGCTCAGATGATCTTCCAAAAATATTCACATACATTTTTCTATTCATGTCTCTATCAAAGTTACTTGGAAAATAATTAGCAGTGTCTTCTTTGTTGTTGCTGTCTGGGAGCTATATATACATGCACAATGGCAGAAGTTTCCTGGGTCATTTCTAGTTCATTCCATTTCTGGTTCTACAAATCCCCATCCACACAGTGATTATTATTAATTAATATAAGAGACAAAGAGAGAGACAAATGGGGTCAGGAGGAGGGGAGAACAAAGAAAGGCACAGAAGAGCATCATCATCCTAGCAAACACATCCCCTTGCAGCTTCAAGCATATTAACTACAACCCTGAATGCAGACTGACTTCCACTCAAGCCCTAGCACTTCTCAGAATTAAATCACACTGCTGTAACATCTGAGCTTGTCATCAGTTAAGGCAAGACCTTCATGTTCATGTGGACAAAGCTATTGCCTATAGCACTACTGCTGACAGAGAAAACAGACTTAATACGATTTTTAAAGCCCTGTGCAAGACCTGGTTCTTGAACCCATCCTTTCCACAAGAGCATTAAAAAAGACCAAAATAAACAGGAGGAAAACCTTGTCACTCAGTCATTCTAAAGCTCTCAACACATCATTCACCTTTGCTCTGAAATGCAGAAGATGTACTCCAATGATCACACTCCAGCAAGAGAGGAAAGGTCACCTCCTTTAAAACACAGTCAGAAAATAGACTCTTGATTAGAGCTGGCCAAAAAGAGAGAGGACATGAACCAAGAGAGGAAGCCATCCATTTTTAAAACACTGATGGAGACAGATGTAAGCACATATGATTAACAGCTGAAAACATTGCTCATGCAACAAGGGGACACAGAGGAGGCTGACATCTCTGGAAAGCCTAATATACACATTTACAGGACAAACAGCAAGGAGATAAACAAATGAGAAAACCTGGAGGAGTTATAAGACAACAGGTGCAAAGAGGTTCCAGATTTACAGCACCCTATTAACTGGCAGTGCTGTTATCTATTGCTGATACAGACTAAATCCTATTCTATTTAAGCTACTGAAAAATAAGAACAAAGTGGACGAATGCCTGGCATCATCCTTATGCAGAAGGTGCTGTATGCACTCAGGCAGCTGCCAGCACTGAGCTAATTGAGAGCATGGTCTTTTCCCAAGACCAAACTATAATTTTAGCTCATTACAGCCTGCATTAGGGTGTGCTTAGTTTACATCTTAGCACACTCTTCTTTTAATATTCTGATGAATAATTTAGTTCCAATGGCAAGCCCTTTCACATTCAGGCTTTTTTTCCTCATTTCTGGTCTAAAGTATTGAATAGGAAGGCACCCAAAAGGGGCTGTATCTGTTCCTCCTTCCTCTCCCTGTATTTTCCCTGTTCTGTAAACAGCAGAATGCAGAACACAGGGCAGCCCAGGACCTATAGCAAGATGCATTACCCTAAGGAAATGAAACATTGCACCATCCTGGCTTAAGTCACAGTGAGCTGAAGAACAAAGGAAAGGCAAAGTGCTTTCACCTCCCTCAAAAACATGCTCTCATAATTCATCTTCCCAAGCCCCCAGCAGGCATTTGGAGGTGTGCCTGAAACACGGTATGGGGGTGTTCACAGGGGACTCAGCTCCACGAGGAGCCAAGTGACAGATCTGTCAGGATCAGCCCCAAGACAGCCAAAGGAAGCTGTGGGGTTTCCTCTCGCTGACACTTTGCAGCAGCTTTTAGCTGTGCAGGCAGGTCCTGTTATGGAGATCCAGCATCATTGCTGCTCATGGGCAGCTGGCACCTGGCTCTTCCTCTTGCCTCTGGCATTCCCTTCCCAGCAGGGAAACTTACTTTGCAGATGACAGTACACATCAGTATTTGATTTAGCAGTGAACTAGCTGATTTCTTGCACCATAGAAGCAAATCCTCTCTTGCAATGTACGGGAGAAATTCCACCCAAATTCATATGGCCAGGACAGAGAAGGTGTTTCAGGGGCATTTTTTTTATTTATAAAAAAGAAGGTACTATTACAGCATATGCTTGGTATAATAAACACCCTTCCTCCTACAATCCTGAGGTAAACTCGAATTTCTCCCCTAACTGTGTGGAAAAGAATGTCATGAATATCCACTTTGCCATCTCCAGCATGCAAAATAATTCCTTCCCTGCTTTATTTGTCAGACTGACCACAAGGAAGCTCTGTGCTGTGGCTGCTGAAGTCCTTCAAGTGCAGCACACTCATTCTCTGCATCATGAAAACTACACCACATTTTCAAATAGCATCACAGGTTGTTTACAGAGACAGGCTGACTGAAGATATTTTTATCCTCATCTCCCAAGACCAATTTATAATTAGTACAGCCTTTGAACAAGATGCACTTGTAGCACAGCATCAACACACTGACTCAAAACAGGGCTTCTTGTAGTACCAGTGGCCTTCCCAGGACAGCTCTTCTTGATGGCTTTTGGTACTGAGTGTTGGGCCACAATAATACAGGCATGGGCTGGCTGTGAGACACAGCATGGCCAAGGAGCTGGGTAGTGAAGCAAAACCTTGCTGGTAGAGATGAGAGTTTCCCTAAGAACGGGTATTCCTTCTGCAAGTGGGTGATGCAGCTGCCACCACAGCTCTCTCTGAACTGCTGGTCAGATGTCAAATAAGTTTTCTCCATTTCACGGATATCCTTAGGCTCGCTCTGGTGTGACATCGACACAGAGAAGCTGCTCTGCAGAAACACTTCCACGGCACTGACAGCCCATGTGTTTCCATGCAGTTCATATCACAGCATCCTTCCTGTAGCCCTAAAACCTCCCCACAGCTCCCCTCCGAGAGGTCCCCAAGCGCAGTCTCAAACACAGGCAGCTGCCACAATGCTTTTCACAGCATTCAGATAGAGCACTCCAGCTAAACAAAGGCTCTCTTGTGCTACCCTTGCATGGCCTGAAATGGGGTGAAAAGAGCATGCCATGGAATATGCCTGCCAGGAAGTTAGGGAGGGGCACGAGGGGATAGAAAAGCAGAGGAACGCAGCCAGATGAGGGTGAACAACAGGCAATCTGGATCGAGCTGCCCCCTCCTCCCCTCAGCTCGGTTTGAGCAAAATACCCACAAAGCACAGCACTTTCCTCCCCTCTCTGCATTCCTGAACAGGATTGCTGAAAAGCTGTAGCACATCAAGAAGGGCCTTCACAGTACCACGGGCTCTGTGGTGCTCCTCCTAAGAGATCTCCCACTCCTCTGGGGGCAGAGAAAATCAGGCACCACCCTAAGGGCAGCGCCTCTTCCTGCCTCTGTCCAGAGGGTAAGGGAAGCAAAGATAAGACAAACCTTTCAAGTCTCATTTGTGGGATAATGAAATTATAACCCTTTGTTTGCCCAGAACAATTGATTGTCAAGGCAGATGGTTTCACCCAGCAATTAACCTTCCCAAATAAATCCTTGTAGAAAGACAAAAAAAATGAAAGCAAACTCTACAGACTGCAGTGACATCCACCTTGAATTCTTCTCTTCTTAAAAAAGAAGGTCTGTGGGCCTAGATGTTGATGACAATCTAACAATCCTGGCAGACATAATTAGCAGTCTCATTTTATTCAATTATGAGGTCACGGAGACTTCTTTCTATACTTTACCAGCTTTTGCTATGGGGAAAGAAAATAAAAGCAGCAGAAACCTCATGGGCGAAGCACACATGAAGTTAACTTGGCATCTTGTTCTTCTTTGGCTTCAAATAAACAAAATTATTTCCTAGGGACAAAGTTTGACACTTAGGCTCATGGCATTCTAGGACAGTTTTAATACAAGTGAGAAACCTGATCAAAACAAGCAATGACCTGAGAAACAAACAATGTCCTGGGACAACTACTTAATTAGGTCTGCCTACACTCTTACTAAGAAAATGCTGTCCCATGTCCATAAAGCAGGCATTTCCAGACCACTGAAGGTAGTCCTTCAGTGCTAGCTTTGCCCTTCCACCAGACAAAAACTTGCTTTACTCTGTTCTGGTGCCAGTTAATCAAAAATTAGTACGAACATCTCCTGCAGCACACTCTGTAATCACAAGCCAGCATTGATCCCTGCAAGTAAAACCCTCATGTTTTCAAGGAAGATTAAAGATTAGCTGCATATGTGCAAGAGATAGCACTTACTATCTGCCATGGATGGGGCAGTGTGTACTTCTGGGCTGCAAACCAAGGTTTCTGAGACCTGAATTAGTCTTTGGTGCCCCAAAACCAACCATTGCATTACTTTGCCTAAACCATCCTGACTATAACAACTATAACAAAGAGAAGTAAACCCATGGAAAACACTGGCCAGTTTCCAAGACAAATATCTATAAGCTGAGAACAGCTCAAATAGTAATTACAGACAACAGTAAATTGTGTGGTCCATGCAGAGTAGACAGGGAGAATGGATAAAGCCTCTAATGTGAAGGGAAGTAAGAGGGAACACCTCAGTACCCCTACAATGCAGATGGCCTATAGTCAGGGCAATATAAAAAAAATAGTTTGTTGCTTCAAAACAAACCTCTTGGGGATCTGTGGATGCTGTACACAGGACTGGCTCCCTAAGAGAAGCCATTTCTAACCCCAGCACAAAGTTAGCCTCTTCAGCTCCTGGAAGGAAGACTACTTGAGCCTGTGCTAACCAACTCACATCACCAACACAACTAAACTGTGAGCTACTAGGGCTTTGGTCTGATTTTCTACAACTATTCCTTACAGAAAGCTAAATTTCAGAGAATAAAATTAGTAATCACTGTTTATAATGTAAAATCCATATGGCTTAACAACAAAAAAGCAGTATTTCTGATGACTTACAGTGTCACTACTACAGCAAACAACCAAGCTAAATTGTATAACATTGCAAATCTAGAAATTTGTGTGTTCAACCACGGTTAAAATAAAATTAAGAATATTGTATTTATATGATTGTCATGGGAATGTCAATGACTTTGTTCTGATGGGGCAGCCTTGCATTAGTGGCAGATATTCTGCTGCAGACTGATAGAAGCAAGGGAAGAAGCAGCCCAGATTGAAAAATAGCACCAGTGTTTCTCCCAGCCATCAATTGCAGCCAGTGCTCCTTGTGTGTGCAGTTACAGCAGCTCCACAGGGAACAGAGCAGCACAGGCCTGGTTTAACTGAAAAACTGCCCACCAGTGAGGCTGGGCAGTACAACCATGCTGTTCTATTACTTCTAGATAGCCTGTACAATGTCGTTTGGAGACTGAAGAGTGCCCTAATTGAATTAAAAACAGTTCAGTGAGGCAGAAAAACATAACTTTTTGCCTCTAGAAATGTGGGTTAAAGCCATGGCTTCAGACATGAAGGTAAACATAATGCTCTTAACTGCATGGGCTGCTGCTAGAAATAGGAAAAAACCTACCACCCACCAAGGAAGATTCTGCTCAAATGCAACTGGAGGTGCAGAAGAGACCTTCAGAATTCAAGCTCTGCATATATGAAACAATCAAGTGCAAACACAACAGAGAAGAGATCTATTCAAAAGGCTTATATTGGCCACTAAGCCACTCCATGTGCTAGCTGGAAACAAATCTTGTTAGAACTCAGGACTCTACATTTTCATCTCTTTCCAGTCCCCGTGTTTCAGAAATACATGACTCAGTGTCAGAATCCTGCTATTACTTGTTTCTATCTCAAGTTTCCTTGTCCTTCCCTCTCCCCAGTGCACAGATGCAGCTTCAGCAGCTCCTATGTTCATTCCTTCTGCTTCATCCACTCTCCTACAGAGGTATCGCTCCTTTCATAGCTAGGGGTTTTGCATAACTGGCTGCCCAAAAGCAACTGCCTTCAACAAGACACTTCCTTCTTAGAAGAACAAAAGCTTCCTTGAGAGAAGGCGTTGCCTCTGCTGCTCTCCACACTTCTGTTATCCCTTATCCCAGCCTCACTTCTCCCCTTTGTCACAGGGATCAGCAATGCACCAAACATACCTTTGAGGATAAAAGACATTTTCCTTCATCCCATCTTGCCTAGCATGATGCTCAACATACATATGGAGATTCTTCCTCCTGAATGACACATTGGAGCATGCACAACATGCAATCCATGGGCAGGCACTGTTTACATTTAACCCAGATCAGAAAGGTGAGCAGGGCGTGGCACATAGTACTGATTCTCCCACCTCATGAAAGCAAGAGCTCCTCATTTCAGAGAATGCCATCAGGAAGCCTAATGGGAACTTCACAAGTAAATGGGAGCAGCTGAGTATCCTGATATACCCCACTTTCACTGTGGCAGACATTAGATACTTATTCAGCACTTTTCTATACCAACAAGACAGGACAGGAAAAACACAAAACTCACAGGCACCAAAAAACTGCAGTGCTTGCTGACAAATGCGAGTAACACCTCACCAAGCAAGGTCTCTCCCAGGAAAGTGCAGAAAAGCCCTGAACTGACTCAGTCAGTGATATGGGAGAAGGAGTTCATCCCATGGGCAGCAAGATTTGTGATTTAAAGGTATGCATTTCCCCGCTCCTAGCTGAGACAGACATGCAGCAGCCCTTTCAGTCACACACATGCCTTCTTTCAAAGCCTAGTTCAGAGAAACCTGCCATTTACCATTGCTAGTTGCTGAAGGACCAAACTAGTGTAGAAGAGATTTGCAGGACAGCACTGGAGATTTTATGTCTAAACCTGGCAGCAGAGAGGGACTAAAAATGCTTTCTATGAAGACAAATGAACACACAATCAAAGATGGAACAAGCCCCCTGCAGCAGATTCTTGTGGCCCTGCTTAGCTTTCAGGACAAGGTGGTAGACATGGGGATGTTAAGAGCGCATTAATCCTAGGCAAAAGGCTTGCAGCTTCCAAAGGGTAGATGAATTATTAAACCAGCAGCAATAAAAATATTCAGCAGCTCAGAGACATATATTATGGTCAGATAAGAGCTCCAATAACCTTGAACTTCAATTTATAGATTCATTCTTCCTTCCCAGTAGATAGCAACAGTTATATTTTCTAATTTGTTCTTACAAAGGGAAATTGATGAAAATCGTGGTTTAAATTGGCTAAGAGGCACAGTGTACATAGCAGTAGCATTTTCCTCCATCTTTCTATTTTCTTTCCTGTTAGCACACATACCAATAGAGTATGTTTGCTTCCCTGACCAACAAACCAAAAGAGGGATCATGACAATGATTAAGGGCTTTTAAGTGCATCTATTTTTCCTTTAAAATAGTTGAGATGGAAAATACTGGGACATAAAAGATTAAGCCTGTTGGAGTTTGAAGAGACACTCCTTAACATCCTTGCCTTTGTAAAGTCAGGTGGTCACTAGAACACCCGAAACTCAGATATTCAGAAGAGGGATGGGCACATGTGCCCTCAAGACATTGTAATTTTGGGGTTGCTGATATGTACATGCAAAGATTTTGTGAGTGAAAGCAGAGTGTATTTGCTGTTTGAATGGAGATAGTTGTTATCAGCTGACAGGAGTTAAGTTTCACCTCAGTATATTCAACCCAACCAAACTCCAAGCCAGTCATTTATAGATAGTAAGTGCAAGAATACAAAAAATACTGTTTTACAGTGTTTGGCTGGGAGTCACTGAGTTGAGTAACTCCAGCTAGCAGTATTTAACATGGTTAGATGAAAAAGTTAGTAGGGAGGCTGGAATCTCAGCAGTTTCCCAACAGATTAATTTACTGTATTGTCTCTCGAAGGGAGGAGTTTGAAGTCTCTAATGTGTGTATCACTGTACACTGAGTATTAAACAGGAGAGGACAAACAATGGCCAAGCTGGCTGTCCTCCAGTTAATCATCCTGTTTTGACTCAGATTCATCTGTGAGCTGCTGTTGAAAACCAATTGCTTGTTTAATGGGGCTGAAAGATGAAATCAATTTCAATATGCATCTCTAAAATGTCCCTCTTACGTAAAAGTGCTGCCTGAGGGAGCAAGAGACACATACATTTCCTTCTGCTTGTGCCAGTTTCACTTCCAATTTGCTATCCTTACAGGTACCAAATTCTAAATTTACGTGGAGAAAGAAGCTACAGCTGAATGCAAACCATCTCCCTTTGGTTCACGGCATTCACAAGACATAGACAGAACTTCTCCAGGGAGGTGGCAGCCATACACCCAAGCGAGATTAGTTAACACTGACTCATCAGGTGTTTCATTAAGGAAGAAACCAAGTGCGGTGAGCAGCTCTAGCGCCAGCGGGCGCGGTGCTCCGGGAGAAGCGGTGACTGCTGGGATGGAGGACGCTCCAGGGACAGACACTGGCACAGCTGGGAAAGTCAGCCCAGGCCCGTCTCCAAGAGAGCAAAAGCCATTAAGTGGCACTGCCCGGAAATTAGGATCAATAGTAGTGCAGACACACATGCACATACACATTATATACTTTTGGTCAGGTGAGGAGCATTCAAACCAGATCAAAAGTGATTTGCTGACTGCAGGGCATCCCATAATCTTTTTCCATACCAACACTTAAAGGCAATAGCACCGTTTAGGATTCACCATTTTTTCTTCTTTTTTTAAACAAGAAAACTTCCCTAAGCTGAAAAAGAATTCAGTTTTACATTCTAACTTGGGAATTTGAAAACTGCATTAACAGAAAATCTAGGACTTTTGATTTTGCTGCTATGGGTTTTTTTAATTATGATTTTATGACAGGACACCCACACATGCACAATTTATGTGATCCTTTACTAACATAATAAGGCAGAAAACAAAAATTTATGCTACTTTAGGAAAGCATAAGACACACCACAGTATGGAGCAGTGGTCAAAACACCACGTCCACAATCCACCCAAGAACTCCCAGTGCTTTCCAGCCACATTCCATCAGTCTGTGGCTGTCATACAAGGAAACATTCCTGTGTCACACGTGCCTGCTTACCCACTGGCCAGGCCCTGCGCAGCGCATCTTCACACACATTTTTGGGGTGCCAGCCCAATTTTGGCAGTTATCCAGGAAGGAGGTGTGGCAGGTTCAGTTGAAACCGGGCAGAAACACCAGTTTCGTGTAGTGGTTTTAAAATTACCAATTTGAAATTCCTGGCCAGTGCACCAAAGAATGTTGTGGGTTTACGACTAGCTAAACTCACTAATACACTTACTTATTTCTCTGTTGTGAGATATGATTTTAGGAGAAAGGAAAAACAGGCTCAAACTTAGACCATAAAGAAAGTTTATTAACAAAACTAAAAAAAACAAAATGAAAAGGAAAAATCAAATGAAACTTCCAGAACACTTCTTTCTCCTGCCCACCTTTCTCTTTTCCACTTGACAACACAAAACAAAATCTGGGATTTTTAAATCAGTTATCACTTCTACAATAATCTTCCTTCAATTCTCATAAGGCGAGGAGTTTTCTTTTTCAACACTCTGGAGATATGTCCACAAGAACAGTCTTCTCGTGGCTTTGCATCTTCACAAAACAGCAGCTGCCTGGTTTAGAAAAAAAAACTCTGCTGTTGTGAAATTCTTCCCATTTTCACAATTGAGTCAATGGGTCATTGTCAACTT
>VWYI01021319.1:18647-57692 GCA_013399455.1 Anthoscopus minutus | reverse complement strand
GGCGGCTGGGCCCGGCCAGGCCGTGCTGGGACGAGGCCGGGCCTCTCCCCCCCACAGCCCCGACACCTTCAGAAGCTGGAAGCCGAAAAAAGAGAGTTCAGAGTTTCCCGGGCTTTAAAATGGGTGTTCACGGGGGTGGATTCTGATTTCTAATGGTTTACAAAGCTGTCAGTTCTCAGAACTGGGCATCTATTGGCCCTTTCTGAAGCTCCCAAGAGCTTCTCTCAGGAGAACTATTTCCGTAGATGTTTTTCCTTCCTCCTCAATATTAACTAATGTCAAACACAGGAGGCATTCCCAGAAGCACAGCTAGATGCCTCTGTGTCCCTCACCACAGCTCAGGATGCTTGAGGCAATGCAAGGGACTGTGGACAGCTTGCCAAGGCCTTAATGCCAAAGGCTCCAGTTTCCCAGCGAAGCTGCTTCGTGCCACCAGCAAGGAATTTCTGTCACTCCAGAAAAGCCTAGGAGATCATGCACATACAGAAAAGTCTCCTCTTATGTCATATGCACCGCCATTAACATTACAAAAGGAAGCAAGCACTCAAGCATTCCAGAATTAAAAAGCCTGTGTTTACTGCTTGTCAATTGACAAAAAATTCCTGATCTCATACAAGTTTTACCATCACACGAATAACTAAGTTTGTGCTCTGCTTTTTCACCACACTATCTTGAGTGGATAAGGTACATAAAAAGACTAAATGGTTCCAACTCCGGCAAAAAGTATACAATAGAAATGAAGAAAACGTGGACTCCAGCACTTGGGAATTTGTTTCAGTAAAGTTCAGGATACCAGAGTAATGCCTGAAGATTTGGGGAGCAACTGCCTCTCCCAGCAAACATTCAGGCTGCACACAAGTATCACCAAATCACACAACATACTGAGCTAGAAGTGACCCACAAGGACAAGCCCAACTCAGCCCTGTACACAACATCCCCCAGAGTCAGACCATGTGCCTTTTTCAGGCCTTTAGATTACAGTGCTTTCTGACAGCCAGTCTCTGGTCACTAAGAACTTGACAAAGAGGAAGAGGTACAAAGAAATTTGCATGTGACACTGTGCCAACAATATGTTATACACACAATCTGTGTGGGACGAGGAGTTTCTATCCCATGAGAAATTTTAATATTTTGACATCTTGCTTTTACCTAATTGTCCTTTTTGCTTAAGGATTCCCATGATACAACAGACTAGTTTAGTAAGGAAAGAATCTGCAATGAAAATGTGATCCAGGAATCCAGACATGAGGAATAAAACACACATACTTTAAAAGTAACACACTATCACATTTGAAAGCAACATATTATCTCCAGAGACCACAGATATTAAATGTGACCCGAAACAAAACATCCACAGTTTCTCCAGCACAGGGAGATGCCATAGAAGCCAAGTATTTTCTGTGGAAAGTTCCTATCACAATACAGTACAGTTTTCAAAGAAGCTAGCTGCGTGGATACACATGCATATATTTTTATTTACATACATTTATTTTTAGGCAATCTTCCCCTCCTCTAAGACACTTTCTTTTTAGTGCTTCATTATGTGCCTTTGACCTGTTTGCTGCCATTCACTTACTCATCTATCTTTGCTAGGTCTGCTGCTGGTATTCCAGAATTCCAAATGAAAAAGAGACCACAACTTGCCACTAAAAACAGTTGAGTGAGTCTCTTCCTCTCCCTGACCTTTCCATGGGAAGGTGGCCAGCTCAGCTGCAATCCATATACGCACCATTCCTCACCCATCATTTCTTTAACTTTTAGTGGGGTCCAAAGACTGTAGCCACATCAGATAAGGTTGTGTGATGCCATTAGAAAATTTTACACTTCAAGAATTCAATTTTCCTCACAGAATGACACTCTGATTTTTTTCCCCTTTTGATTTTGCTCCACCTGAAGTGTACTCTGCAGTGCACAAGAAACTAATCTAAGTGATGTTCATTCAGGATGAGTTCATCCTGAATGCAGAGACACTGTGGTATGAGAAGGAAAGAGCACGTTACCAATTATTTTTCCCTTATCTGCACCAATTCCGCTGCTGTTGCAAACACACAATAATCTTAGGGTGGATCTGTCAAAAAACAGAGCAGAGAAACTGACAGAGGTGGGAGTAATATTTCGAGAAGTATTTTTTATTTATTTTGTTTAAGCCACATCATCTCACACAGCTGATTTTGAGTGCACCTACAAAACCAGCCAAATTGGCAAAGTTCAGGAGGTGTCAACGTGTGGCAGAAAATTCTGAGAGAAATTTGCTCGGTTTTCAGATTTAGCTTCAGGAAATAATGCTGGTCGGGATGCAGTTTGTCACTCCATCATAAAAGTCCACCTTCCAGCATTCTCACCTCCCCTGACATTTACCTCCAACATTTGCATCTGTCTGCTCCTTAAATGGTTGTTTCAACAAAAGAACAGAAAATCAGCTCAGCAAATTGAATTTTTATTAATTTATTGGCTGGATTATGTGGCTGAACAAAGCCAGCAGAGAGGAAGCAGATGCAGAGAGGAATGCAGGTGAGCAGGGCTGCTCCTCCCTGTGTCAGAAGCTGCTGGGATTCCCCCAGGCTGGGAGTTCAGGAGCAGTTACAGGAATCAAAACACATTTTTCCTACATGGTGACTGCATTAACAGGAACACTTTATCCAATAATTTCTGAACATCAGTATCTTAACAGGATCACAGTTGCAGCATAGTTCTTATGCAGTAAGACTTCCCCAAAGACCTTCAGCGAAACATCAGTACTCCGAGGAATGGGCAAATGACCACATAAGCAGCTCTGCTTGCCCCCAGACCCACACCACACTGGCAAGCACTCTCTCAGGAAGGTATCTGCACTGGGGCAGGATTAGGCTGTTTCAGAGGTACCTGTGCTGCTGCCAGCATCCCCATGTACAGACAACATGGAATGGGCTTTGCCAGCCACATCCTATGCCTGTCCTGATTCACCAGTTTGCAGAACAAACAGAAAATGGAAGGTTCAACAAATTGTATGTTTAGGTTACTCAAATGTGCGATAATTTAACATTTACAGTTAAGTGAAATTGAACCTAATGAATTTTACACCGAATTCTGTCTTGAAATTGTCTCAATGTTTACATTTCAAAAGCACCATTTCATACCAATTACACATTGTACAAGTGTAACTACCATGCAGGATATTAAAAAAATCAGCTTAAATATTGTTTGCTTTGGCATTTAGTCTTCTTGCAGTAGTATCTTTAATTTAAGTCACTAAAATTCTGTTTGAAATTAGAATTGTGCATAACATTTTGCAGACCGGTATTCCAATTCAGAATCATCAAGAAAAACTTGTTTTCACATAAATCTTAGTAAACACCCCTAAAATATTATAATAAGTGTTGTAGTGTACCTTTCTCATAGATGTCTTCTCCAAAGAATAAGCACTATTTCATTCCACTGCTGATAAAGTGAAACTCACTTTTCAGTGAGTACAGTTTTCAGTACTGCCATTTATAACAAAACAGAAGACATAGCTGAAACCTAAACGCATAAATCCAGAAACTTTTTTTTGTATTTCCTATTTTACACAGTACATTTTAAAATAGAAATGGGTGTGCTGTAGTCAGAGATCCTCAGGCAGCCACCTAATTAGCAATCAAAAATTAATTGAGAAAGCAGAAATAATAAAAAAAAACCTAACAAAATAAAACAAACTCCTCAAACAACAAAACCAAACCAATCAAACAAAACCAAAAACACCCACACTTTGACAATCCCAAGGACTTTGAAAATGTTCTGATTAAAAGACCAAGGTTATAGGAGCTTGACAGATAATTCAGCACAGAGAATATCTTTCAGCATCTTTATCCTAGACACAAATATCATCATCTCTGCCCCCCCCAGCTCAAGACCTAACCTTTTCTTATCCCAAACCAGAAAATAAAATATAGTCTTATTGAAGGGTAATATTTACTAAGTAAAACTGATGGGACAGCAACAAAATGACCTTTTCAAAGCAACTCTTTCCAGTACCAAAATATCAGCCTGATGGTCTGCATTTTTGCTCTTCAAGGTTAGCACTGCCAAGTTCATAATCAAGATGTTTTGGTCTGAATCACAGATTTTTTGTTGTCATCAGCAGACTGAAGGGTTTTATTTATTCAATAATTTGGATGTTGCTAAGAAAAGCCAGCCAGAAAAGTAGAAATCTCATAACTGGGCCCTGATCATATTTGGTTCTCCAACTGAGCTTCAGAAGTTTTCAATAAATGCAAAGCCAGGCTTCTCACCCTGAAAGCTTAAATAAATAAAGTTAAAGCCATACAGATCTCTGTAAATTATTTTTAAGAATTTATTTTCTCTGCTGCCAGTTTATCTGCTCTTCTCAAAGTTAGTCAGTGCGTAGAAAAGGTGGAAGGACTTCCATCTGCTACTACTTCAAAGACAGTTATCCTGAAAGGAAGCATCAGCCTGTCCAAGACATATGTTTGTCAATATATCAGACCTGCTGTCTCTGCCAAGATGCAATTAAACACTATCTAATCTTTAAAAAGCCTGCAAGAAATAAGTTTTAAATCCCCCATTTAAGAATGACCCACACTGAATTAAGTCAAGCTTCACCATGACCTGCAACAGACTAATCTGTTTACACCAAGGGAGTTTCCTGACCTAAGCTTGAAAGAATTGATTCATTTGCACTACAAGCAAGCCACAAGGGCTCTGAAACTGCTTCTATAGCAGGTATTATGGCAAGGCAAATTTATATAATGGCCCTTGCAGTCCCTCCTCTCTCCCTGACTCCCCAGGCACCTGCTCCTTCTCTCCACCTTTGTCTGCCTCTGCTTATTCCACCCGACAGTGAGATTTTGTGAGGAAAAAAAGTCCAAGGGAAAACTGACTTAAAACCAAACAAAACAACAAAATCAACAGTTTTCTGCCTGTTTACTCTGCTGAATCAGTTTGCTGGAGGGCCAGCAGTAGGTGGGAGCAGCATCAGCATGGGCAGGATGGACATACCCAGAACAAGCAGGGCCAGGTCAGCTTAGGCTGTGCCTGAGCTGCTGTCAGATTCTCCTGCAGAGCAAGGCTCCAGCCCGTTCCTCCTGCACTTTGAGATTTCAACTACTTCCAGAATCAGGGCAGAAAGGATCAGACACATAAACAAAAGGCCTTGTCCTGCTTGGACAGGCAGGTGGGTTTTTTCTCCCAGAAGCCCACTCGTGTGAGGTATTCCACCTGCCCAGCACCACACTGCAGCTGTTGGCTCACAGCTAAGCAGCACTGGGCAAGCTGGACATGTTTCTGTGGCCTGAAGGGGGGATAGAGGTTATAGGCCAAGTATCCCAGTCAGAAGTCAAATCCAAAGCTGCCCTGGCAGGAAAAATCATTGGTATGCCTAATGCAAGTCCCACCAGGAACTAAAAAACTCCCAGCCAGGATCCAAGCAAAGGACAGCAGCAAGGCAGCAGTGCTACTCACATTCACACACACTAGCATGACACACGCTGCCAACCTTGTCTGGCCGTCTTTTGGTTTCCAAAACAACTAGGATGCAAAATCATTAATTGTTGCTATTATTCTTCATTGGTTTGGAGCAGATTACTTATTTTAGAAAAATATCTGTCACACTGTCTTTTATCATAGCATGAGAGAGGAGGCAGCTGTGGTATATACTGTATAGTCTGGGGCTTTTATTTATTTATTTTATTTATTTTATTTCTTTGGGTCATGCATCAGCTATTCTTCTCTGCTTTGGCACGTTACTAACCCTACACCCACACAAAACACTTATCCTTAGGGAAAGACTATTATTGAAGAAAAGGTCAGAAAGGGAGGAAAGGCACCTGCATGAATGCTTTTTTATTGAAATACAACACTCAGTTAAAAAGGATGAAGTCTGTCTCCTGAAAAAGTCAAATCCATCAGGTTTGCAAGATGCAGATTGGATTTTGCATATTTTCTTCCAGAATTAGCACAGACACTAAAGAAAAAAAGTAAGCAGGATGGGACAACTGATTGGACCAAATGGGACAATGGCTGATTCGCTATTCTAAACTCACACATGACATCTGAAGAGACTCATATGTGCACTGTCAAGGTCGATAGAATCAAAGCTTCTCCTGCCCAAATTCCAAAGCATTGGAGTTCATTAATTGGGTTTCTCTGTAGTACAGATATAAGAGAAAATAATTTTTTCAACAGATGACAAACACTGACAGTTTTATTTATTTATTTAACTTTCAAAGCAGAGTCATTTTTAATGGATCTATAATTCAAAAGCTCTTTAATTAATTTTCCTCAAGCTTCCTAGAAAGACAGATTTGCCTTTCTGGATTGAAAAAAAAATCAGTCAAGTTCTAGGAAAAGAGCCCACACCAAACATTTCAAAGTCAAAGCTATAAATGAAACAAAAACGGGATGTTATTAGGAACACCGGTTACAACTTCACTACATAAGTTACTTCCAGCATTACACAATCTTTAAGTTGCTCTTATTTTTCCTTCCTGCCTTCAATCCATTTTTGTTTGCTATAATAATAGTAAAACAACCATACAGAAATTCTTCCCTTATAATGCTTTTTGCCTCACCACATTATTGATTCCGCTTCCTGTGCTTTTTTTGTTACTTTTCTTTCTTCTGACTGTGTTAATCGAGGGCTCCATATCCAGGAGACAGCTACAGTGCCTACAAGTACAGGACTGAAATCTGAGTGGAAGCAACAGTGGAACTGGAAAAGGTCCCTAAAGAGCTGACAGGCTGACACTTTGTTCCTTCTGGACAGCAGTTTCACATCAAGCCGAAAACTCGAGGGATCCATTTATTTATTTACTTTGGACAACAACTCTGGTTGTCCAAATGTCAAATATCCATTGAACTCAGCATTTCATAGGCAAAATGCCCTCCTCATTTCTCCAGGGAATTAATCTCAAGTGTCTGGATAACAGTAACATAAAGTAATCTACCTATGTCTTAGCACTAGGATACACAGGTTCTCCAGTCTGCATTTTTAACAAAATCACAATTACAGTGCACAGTGCTCCAGCAGAGCTTGCCCTCCTCCATGGTATTTCTCAGGTCCTGGTCTAGCCAAGGCATGCGCAAACACTGCTCTCCCCTGCTGCTTCTGCCAGAGATTATTCTCCTCAGAGAATAAACAACAGCAGAATGAAATGTCTGTGCTTAACCCAATACATTGGTTATGTGATGTATGTGATGAGGGAGATGTATTTGCACTGGCTGCAAGGGGAGGGCTGAGGTATCGCTGTACAAGAGGGTGGTCTCTGACATGGGACTAGGGCAGAAAGCAGGAAGGAGAGACCACAAGAATTGTTAGCCTGCCAAGAATTCCTCTAAGCACGAGCCAGTTAGAGAGAAATGCTGGGACTTCTAGGAGCTGGGGACATTACCCAGAGAGGTGCAAGAGCATGGACCCAGAATTTCTGATGCAAATACTGGACCGTGCTTTCTTCCACTGTTCAGCACAGGCACTTCATCAAGGGACAGCTATATTCCCAAGTCACTGAACCTTCTTCAAACACCCCTTTTCTGTAGGATATTATCTTGTTTTTTTTACCAGGCCTAAATTCAAGAATTGTTGCAAGAAAAGTTGAAAGATTCTGCACTGAATGTATAAGTGTCCAAAGCAGACACAAAGCTTATACATCCAAAACTGGTGTAGTGCAAAGATTTGCACATCATTCATTAGACTTGACGTAAACTGATTTCTTCTCTCACAATTCATACTAGAATTCAAAGAATGTGAACAAACAAGTTTCCAAGATATTAGCAAGCACTTAGGTCTCGACTTATCTCTAAAAACTACCTAAGTATCTGTACAAGTAGTTTAAGAAGGGACCAGATGTTCTCAAAAGACAAAAACATAGCTCATACTTTTAGATCCATCAGTAATTGCAGCATGTAACTTATGAACAAATTCATTCACAATGCTACATCAAGGAGTTTTCTTAAAAAAAATAAGAAAAATGAGCAATATGAACACTGGTGTGGTGTGTATGACTAAATTTGGTACACTGTCTTCAAATAAACTGAAGAATTATAACAAAAGTGAACTTTTTATTGTATCTGACTTGCAGAACTACTGCACTGAGCACTGCCTGCAAATTTCATGCTTTGAGTGAAATTTAATTAACTTGAACTAGTAAAAATCCCACAGGGTTATATTATTTGTAAGTAAAAAAATAGGAGTCATGTCTGCGTGACTGGGGATGGGAATTTGGTTAGCCTTGTTTAATTATGGTTCCTCTTGAAAGGCACATAAATATTTATGTGAATTTGTGCACTGACATTTGTTGCTGGACTTGAACATTCAAAGTCACTACAGATAACTTCTAAATGCACCTTCTACATACACATGGCTTTTCCTCTATGCACATCCTGTTGCTATAACTTGTCTTGTTTTCCTGACCAGCTAACCTGTAGGGATAGGCAGGAAAGGGAAGTAAAGCTCTATTCATTCCTAGGTGATTTATGAACCTATGCGCCCTTCCTTCTGCAGCAGAAAGTTGGCACATACACACACATACAAAAGTGTGTGTCTGTGCCTTCACTGGAAGAAGCATCTGGGAGAAAAACAAATTCAGCCCTGAATGCTGCCCGTCTTAAGTGCAACTCCTGAGAGTGTCACTGCAGGTCTCATTTCCAACATTAGCCCATCCTATTTTCAAGTGCTGCCAAGTGCCAGGACACAGATGAGGAGCAGGGCAGCTAAATCTCAGTAAGCTGACAGTCTCAGCACAATGGGCTTTAAATCTACAACTTCTCTCTGATACTCTCTGTAAAAAATGTAGCTTCCTGCTAGGAAAAATTAAAGATTTAACAAAACAAAGTCACTTGGACATGGGCTGCATGGATGCACGCGCATGTGTTACAGGAAGCTTTTGCTACCAGTCACCCTACACAACACAGAACACTAGCTTGGATCTACATAGCAAGAAAAAGTCATTTAGCAGCTGTCTTACAGCAAGAGGGAAAAAACCACCAACAAACCAGTGGAGGGAACAGACACTTCACAATTTATTCTTATAGTGAGGCTATAACACAACTTCAGCTGAGTCAAAGAGTTGCAAGTGAAAGGCAACTTTTTGGATTAACTATCCATTTTAAACACTCCCTTATAGTCTAAAGTCATTAGTTGCACAAACAGCTGAGACAATGCAAAGGAATTTGGAAGAGGAAGAGAAAAGCCCCTCTCATTTCCTTTCAGTGGCAGCAAGCTTTCAGCTGTGCAACAGACTTAAGAGTCTATTTGACATTGCCCAGACACCAGTTAAAAAAACATCCCTAAAAGTGTAAAATAGTTCTGAACAGTTAAAAGTATTTGAGTGACAGAAGGTAAGATTTTGCAGGCTGAGCATACCCAGAGTGTTGGAGGTGGTCTGGAACAATTAAAAGACAGACACATTAAATGGTAAAAAAGCAAGCAGTGTTCTGAGCTGGGGAAATTGCAAGTGTACTCTAATCTCATCTGATTGTCATCATCATGAGTGTAACAACTGCAGTGTTCCATCTTAATTGCATTCACAATTGACCAGTCATACAAAAAGTACCTCAAATAAAATTAATTCCTTAGGCTTTTTGTCACGTTGACAACATACAAGATTTTCAGCAAGTGAAATGGAAAAATTGATTAAAATTAAATTCTGTTGCAATATCTGCATCAAGCAAACATCTTCTAACCTTCCATGGAGCTTTAGAGAGAGACTACTTTTATTGTCCGTTGGCATACTTGAAGACTTGGTATAAATTAATATTAAATGGGCTGCCTTCAATGGTAACGTTTTTCCAGGATTCAGGACAATCTGTTAGCAATGCTTCAAGGGCACCTCTGCTCCGGAAGACAGCATGTAGGGGTTAAAATAAGGATGAGGATCCATGCCCTAATGTCAGACATTGTATTCCATGAAGGGCCTATACCCACTCTGACTTTCAAAAAAGGGAAGGAAATCCAGCAGAAGTACTGAGGAAGAAGAGGCAAACAGATTATTATGAGTTGTGATTTGTTTGTAGCGAGGGAAGCAATTTAGAACAAGGAAGATTTATACTTATAAGGAGAGTACTGTAATTCCAATAACCTTTTTTTACTCTTGCATAAATCGAGCCCCCAGGCACCTGATAAAAGGCATGCACAGCACTTTTTCTGAGCAGCTGGAAAGCTCCTACTGCATACCATTTTTTTTTAAACAGTTCTTCCACAAAGCTATCAAAAATTGTAACAGTGCTGTTTCCAGAAAATCACACCCCTGCTCAATGATAGAACAGCCTGTGGTGGCTCTATAAACAAAGTGGTTCTGTATCATTTAACAATTAATGGTCACTTTAAGGTGAGTCAGAGTTTTTGTTCAGTGGATCCCTCTGTGATCACTCCTACCAGATCTTCATCAAGTGACTCAGACAAAGGAAGGCTGGTTACATAAACAGAAGGTAGGTGGCTTAACAACCTTGATCTTATCACAGACCTGTCAGCAGAGAGAACTGCACGTTACTGCATAGCTAACTCACATGTCAATGCACTGGAAAGGAATCAGATGTTTTCCACATCCTCCAGTTTGGGAATGCTTTGCAGGGTTATTTATTGAGCCAGTTCAGATTACACAGAATAGCTTCAGAGCCTGCTGTTTCCAGTGCTTCACCTGCCTTGCCAAGGCCATGCTTGCTACTGAAGAGTCACGAAAGGGAAACTGAGAATGAAATAAATTATAAACTTGGAATGCTTCAGGATTTCAGAGCCTATACACTTTTGAAAAATAAAAAGGAAAATAACAAAGATAAATCTCACCTTGTTAACACCTGACTGAAAGAAAAATTATTTTACAAATCTGACATCACTACTGCCCAACAATCAGACGTGTTCCATTTTTGCACTTGCTCATTCAGTCAGCAGTAAACTTTCTAGCACTTTGTTCTAGCTTTCCAGGACACATTTAAAAAAAAAATCTTAAGAAGCCACATTTAGCCTCTTAGATCACTGCCTGTGTAATTTACAGGAGTAACAGGTTAGACTGACCTAGCTATAAATGAGAATGATACATCACAGCTGGACCTCTTAACCAGTCTGAAAGCATTTGGCAAGCTTCCACAGATTTGAAACACAACCTATGATTTTCTACAGTGTTTCTACCTTTTTTCTCCCAACAATGAAAGAGAAGCAACATGCCCACTCATTCTCCTACTATGCATGGGAAGGACACCCCTGCTTCCTTGCTCCAGCCCGAGATGTCCTCTTCTTTCCAGCAAAGCTATTTCCAGAGCTTATTTACCAGTTCATTCAAGTCTAGACTTTCTAATTTTGCAGCATAATCTGTAGCTCAGTCACCCATGAAACTGCTGAACAGCGTGCAATTGTGTGCAAATCCACACCATGGCTTATGCTGCCTGAGCACAGGTACAGTCATTAGCGACAGCATACAGCATTTTAATGGGAAGCTTTCAACCTGCCAGGAGCATTAGCCAGAAAAATATCTCTTCCCTTCCTCTCCTTCCCCTTAAATAGTTTAATTAATACCAAAGTCCTATCTTTGGCTCCAGAAAGTGATATAAGCGTGGATCCTGACAGGAAAACAGATACAGCATAGGACATGAACAGCTGGAAGGGAAGGCTTTTTTCCTTTCCTTCATCAAATGGCCCTGCCATTTGCGACTCCCACTCTATCCCCCAGGCTCAGGCAGCACAAGAGACACTGTGCCCAGCAGATCTCCCAAAGGAAGCAGGAGACAAGATCGAGGGCACATCCCACTGACAATGGCACACTTGGTGGTCTCTGGAGGGAAGAGGGTGATATGCCTGGCAGAGGGCACAGGCAGATGCTGGCACCAGCCTGACCTGGGCAGCAGCATGTGAGAGGAGAGGGGGTGAAAGGGGAGCTCCTGCCCTCAGCCATGAGCTCTGGTGTCAGCGGATGGCAGTGAGCCCTAAGGACTATGGGAGCTATGCTGAGTCAGCCACAGCATCTGCCCTTCTCCACAAGCACCCGGAAAAAGGCTGCTCTGTGGTCACAGCCAAGGCAATGACCCAGTGAGACAAAAGTGACCCAGATGCAACACCCTCCCCACCCTCAAAGTAATCAGATTTGCTCTCTCCCATGACTTCCACATTTGCTGAGTGTACTTGGTCCCACATGAGTCGCAATACCAAGCAGAGCTCTCTGCAGTAAAACTGGCATGCCTCACCTGCTGCTGCAAATACACAGACACCAGCAGAGGCATTACTCAGGCACCCGTGACCCTGCTCACACCTCTTCCTCTCTCTCTCAGCCTGTTCAAAGGAGAATTCTTCTCAGGGCTATCTTAGGGCTTTCCACCCCAATGGGTAAACTCAGACCTCCTGTCCTTCAGCTGGGCAGCTGGCTGTGGCACTGTGCATCCATCTGTGCTGAGCTAGCAAGAGCAGAAAGCTCATCCTTCCTCTGTGGATATGCACACACCAAAAAATACCAAACAGAGGTGCGGCACCCTGTGGAAAATAAACAGCTTTCCACTTGCCTTCTCTTAACCTGTTCTCCTCCTGTCCCTAGTCTACACTCTTTTCTATGTGCAGCTGCTGGGCAGGCCATACATGCCCTTTCAACCACTGTGGACAGAATGCTCCTTTGCATCCTTTCACCATTTCTTTCTCCAGGAGATTTTGTCACTGGTCCCAGAACCTTCTTCCAACAAGGGGTGGCCCATTACTGCAGAAATCTGCTCAGCAAAGATAGTAGGGGACCCACCCAATGTACCACAGAGGGCAGCGCCAGCTGTGCATCACATTGCTGCCTAGTCTGGCATATTGGGAGACAATGTATCCTCCTGGGAAGAGCTTCCTGAGGACTCCTGTTGGTCCCTGACCATACAAGATACAGGAACCCACTGAAGATTAGTAGGAAAACCTGCTTCCAGGCAGGGACATACTTCTGGAAGACAGTAAAAGCTCTTCCTGTTCCACATCAGCATGAAAGAAAAGCCTTTCAAAACTGCGTGTGTTTGCTCAGTGGAATAGGATTTGCTGCCTTTCATTCTCCTGGATGATGCAAGGACCCACAGCAGCCAGGAAGGGAAAGTCCTGGGCATGTTGCTCCTCTACTTCCCTTCCTCACAGCAGGCACCATCACCAGGCAAAACCTGCCTCTTCCTGCAGCTTCACTAAAATTTTCACCTGAAACACCTCTTCCAACAAAACTACAGCAGCTGCAGGAAAAAATTTCAGTTTTACAAATCAATATCCCAAGGTGGTTTCTTCAGATAAGCCCTGAGCAGCTCCAGGCAGGAGGCTGTGCTTGGAGGCCACAAGAAGCGAGCTCACCACAGCACTGAGGAAAGCCTGCAGAGGAGCACAGGCAGCTCCGTGCTGCCCCGCCACAGAGGGCAGGGCTCATCCCTGGCACATTCTGCACCTTAGGGCAGGCAGCTCAGAAAACAGCACTAGGCTATGAAGAGGAGTGTGGTTTGGATGAAGGCAACTCAGCAGCTCTGTATTTCAAAGACAATACTTTGGTGCTCTTCTCATTCCCAAAGCATCCTGAACAGCTATTTACCATTTCCCTCAGGCAGGCCATAAATCCAAGCACAACTAGGAAGCTCAACACAGTGTAAAAGGATCCCAGAGGCAGAGTAATTACCTTTGCAGGCTATGCAAGTCTATGCAGTTTTCTTCTGCACAGTAGCTTTGGAAATTTTGGCTAATGGCTGCCAATAAGAGGTCAAACTTTCCACTTTCCATTGTTCTGTTCAGGGCAGCCAGCTGTGAGTTCAGAGGCAATAAATCTCAGGGGAAGAAATAAAGGCCATTAAGGGAAAGGGAAGAGAGGCTAGGAATCATAAGAATAGTCCACACAGTTTTCTGATTCCAGCAGAAGAGATAGTAAATAAAGACTGAGAAGGAGCCTAACAGGTTATGAGATTTAAAATCAAAACCACCACCAAACAGAAAACCTACAACTCCCATTCTCTTGAGAGTTTAGGGATTACTTCTCTCTGAATACTCTATACCAAGGTGTCAACTTCTTTTTTTGTGTAAATTATTTAATACAGTAAGAACCCACTCCCCTCTTCTCTGGAGACAGAAGGTCAGAAGATTTATCAGAGGCACAGGTGCTCCATCTTTCACATTTTCTCACCTCGGCAGAAGAGTGCTGATGTTCAGCCTGCAGCTAATTTCATGCAGATCTCTCCCAACACCTACTAGCTCAGTTTAGGCAGCAGTGGAAATAGTAAACACCTGAATTTTAGAGGGGGTGGGAATAAAGTATCAGGCTCAAATCATTGCTCTGGACCAAGCAGTGCAGGAAACAACCAGAATATGCCATTTTCTGAATGAAAGCCTGGGCTGACAAGCTATTATCTGGTCTAAGGCAACACATAGACTCTTTCACTCCAATCATAAAGATGTCCATAATCAAACTTCTACTTAGTTGGCATTTTCTCATGAAAATCATCATTTGCAATCTCTTAAAAAACTCCTCATCAAATAAGAAAAACTAACATGCTTCAACTAGGCTGTGAAAAATCCTGACAAGCCTATTACCCAGCTGAACATCACAGTGGTAATCGCTGAAGCCCCCTCCCATGAGAGCCACACAGGTTAAATTACTTCCCAAGAAAAAGTGTAATGTCTTCAGTGATAGTTTCATTTTCTGGTGAAAGATTCTCATCAGCGATTACACGAGCAAAGGCAAGAGAATTAGAAAATCATGTATCTTGGGTTAAACCATATCAGGTATGAGAACAAAGTGCAATACAGAACAAACTTCTGTCTGTTGCAGTCAGGCCTCTTTGCCCTTGGCACAGACCAAAAATAAAACAAAAATTGTGGAACTTAATATTGCTCTGTGCAAAGTAAGGCTACTGTGCTAAATCTTGATGGGTTAGATACCATACACAATAAGTAAATAAAATTTTATGAAGATCTGTACAGCAACTTTCAGGACATAATTAGATAATAGTTTTCCAGAGCCATAATAAAGAGGAGGAAATTTTGTGTTTTCTTCAGTTGGTGTGGTGCTACCTGTTAATTACAAACAGCCAAGGAAGCAGAAGATGCTCTCTGGAACATATCCAAGGGATACAGATTAGGCTGATGGCATCATGGATGCACTCTCCAAAGGCAAGGCCTCCAGAGAGGGTTTTCAAGTGTTCTAGCTACAAGTTTACCAATCACTCCAGATGGGAGCATGTAGATATTTCTTACAAGCTTTCCCTCAAATTTCTCTCAGAGATTTTTTCCCCTCATGAAACAGACAAAGAACAACAACACCAAAACAAAAATTATCCAGCTGAAAAATAAAGAGTTGAAAAAAGGACTCCAGGGTCTTCTAACATATTTTTGATGTAACTCTACAAGCCTGAGGCAGGGACACAGGATATTTCTGCAAATAATAGAGGAAGTTCTGAAAAAGTGCCGGAGTACAAACTGCTAGAGGCAGCCAAAGTCGTGAGTCTCCCACTGAGCTCAATATTGCAGGGTGAAATCTGTTCCCATTACACATTATCTTATGACCCAGGTAACTTCTAGGTTTAAAAAACAACAGACGAACCCTAATGACCTTATAACTTTTAAAATTAACTCTGAGACAGCTTCACAGACTGCTTTGTAGTAGGCTAAAGAGACAGCTGCAAAATCCTCCTTACCAAAAATTGGGCTAAAGCTTTTACAATCAATATGATTCTGGTTTGATCTGTTTGAACAGAAGCAGGAAGCCAGAGAACAGTCAACCACATACTCGATAAAAACACATTTGTATGGGCGATGAAGGAATACTCACGCAATGCGTACAGGGAGAGGACTATTCCAGCCAGGCAAAATCCCTCGAAAAACCTGAGTGTGCTGAACATGGTCACATTCACTGAGAGTGCCACAGTCAGTCCAAATACCAAAATGAATATGACAGAGAAGAGCAGTACAGGCCGCCGACCAACCCTAAAAATAAGGAAGTATGGATAAACAGTGTCAAAAGCCAGTATGGACATAATGCTGGATTATTAAAACTCGCAAAGAGGGTAACAAGTCAGGCAATCCCTTCCAAATATATTCATCCCTTTTTAATGTTTGTTCTGTTCGTATTTTTTTTCTTACTAAATCCCAGATTTCTCTGCCAACTTTGTATTGACAAGTCCATCTCAGAAGGGATTAAGTAGAGGCATCACATTGTATTGGAGCTGGATTAAACCAGCATTTTCAAAACAACAAAGATAAACAAGAAAGCACCTAGGAACTACTGAAAGGCCAAAAGTAAGTCCCTTGGAGATGAAAATCAACTTCTCAGAGCTCTCTGTAGTAGCATAGGAGGATATATGGCGTTATATGCTGCATACCATAGTACATTTTTAGCTGCAGAGGTCTCTTCCCAAGAGACATGTGCTTTTCAGTCTCATCTATAACAGCAGCCAGCTCAGGAAACTACTTTTCTTGGTCTCATTTGTTGAGGAGAAGCCTAACAAACATGGACTGAGCACAAAACAGGGCTCAGGTCACTTCACTGAGCCTTAGAGTATCCATAATAACACTCACAGGAAAATTGTGAGCTCTGTGTCCTTCCAGCTTGTATCCCCATAGCGGTTGGAGAGACCCACAAACACAGCTTGACTGGCGGGTAGGGTGAGGAATAAACCACTTCAAAAATCATTACAGGTAACAGAGGCAGAGGACTTGTAGCCCTTCTTTGCAGCTGCCACCGGCAGTTGCACATACAGGTACAGTGCTGACGAGGAGGAAGAATTATGCTGCCACTGAATGTGGGGGCAGCCACTGCAGAGTTTGGCTCTTTCACATCCAAGGAGCATGAGATTTTTAACATCTCTTAGTCGTATGTTTAGTGTTTATAATTCCCCTTTCTTTCCCCTCTTTCTGTGCAAGGAGAATGTTATGAAGCACCAGAGCACATGGCTATTTTTAAGCAAGAATTGGATCATTATGTGGAGATTTCCAAAATTTTTCAACTTGTCAACTCCCACAAGTTTTCCAGTGGAACTGAGGATCCCTTTTAGTCAGCTCCATATGCCATTTTCACAAAGAATACATGAATTTGCTTTTCGTAGGCAGCTTTCACAGACCCATTCAAAGCAGACTGTCAGCTGCAAGCCAGCCATCAGGTTGAATGTCAGCACAATAAAGAGCATTTAAATCTCACAACTTAGTCCAGTTTCACATGCTGTAGCATTTCTATTTAATTATTTCAGCAGATTGTCACCAGCAAGTAATAAAGCTCATTATACCTACGCATTCACAATTAGAACTTTGGATTTTGCAGTACTTAAAATAAAATAGGGAGTCAAGGGCTGAAAAAGAGACATCATTATAACTTTTTCATTTTTGGGAACTCGAAGAGTGCACCAGTCATCATTCAGGCTTTCTCAGTCACACCTAAGAAAGGGTTGTCGTGGCTTGAAAACAGGTTTATTATTATTTTCATCTACAGTATCACCTATGAGGCCCCTTAAAGATTTAACTTGTTGGCATTAGCCATTCAAAGCTTTTAAAACAGAACCAACATGCAAGCTGAAGAAAGCAAGGTTTTGCAGGCTGGTCTTCATCAGGGTACAAGCACAGCCCACTGGAAGATGAGCTGCAGTGGGGCTGAGGGTGGGAACACAATGTCACTGATTCTGTGATGCACAACACCCTGGGGACATGCTGGACACGGGGGCAGCGACTGCTGTGTGTGCTTCAGATTTTGTATTTATGGAACACAGCACTCGGGCAGGGAGGGGAAACACCTCATGTAAAACCCTGAATACAGGAAAAAAAAATAGCCTATGAACTTTGTGTTATCAGCTATCAGAGAATTTTGTGGCCCCGTTTTTGTTATGCCAAGCTGTAATTCATACCAATTAGTAGTTGTGGAAGTGTTTTGCAGATGAAAGGCATTATGCAAACACTCAGAATTAGGAACTTAATTCTCATCACAAGCCTGACCTGCCATTCCCCGATGTTGATTGAAAAAGACCTCATGCTTAGCATACTTCAATTCCCTTCCTCCCCTCCTCCAACCCTCTTTACTCAAGGTTATCCATCATTAGGACACAGAATTTCTTCTACCATTATACAAGTTATGCAAATAAATGGTTGCTGCTATTGAAAAAAAATCAGAAAATCCAAGAGCCTCCTGAGCCTGTAAAAAACAGCTGAGGCCAGATAAGCCCTCTGGTTAGAGGCATTTCCTCACAAACACAAAACTAGTCTTCTTCTTCACCAAGGCATGCAGTACACTTCTCAAAAAACACAGCTTCTAGGCAGCTATCAGCCATATATTTGGTGATCCAGCAGCATTTTGACAGGATGGTGTCTTAGAGCATGAAAAAAAAAGGTTTTTATATGCAGACAGAATTATTTGTCTAACAGCACATGGAGATACTTGTGAGAAATTATACCATCCACAATTTCCCTGGTAAAACTGCCCCAGGATGCTATCTGCTGCTATCCAAACTGTTCCAGAGAGAGATTACTGTATCACAGAAGTCTCAGCCTACACTGCATGCTGTTATCTAGATCAAATGCTAAATGCTGCCTGCACAGGTAAATAACCAGGGATACAAGCAACCCCAGGCTTTTGAAGAATCTGCAGTCCCCACAAGGTAGGATAAGCAAATACATGGAGAAGATATTCCTAATGTCAAGAGCTGCAGCTCAGGGGGAGGGTAAATAGGCTGAGGACAAGACCTGCCCTTCCCATACTCCTATGCATGTCCCATGACACTCTGAGATAACCAAGCTCTGCCCTCGCAGCTGATCAAATTGCTCTTCCCATGCCATTCTTTGCAGGCTCTCTCTTGCTTTTGGGACTAGAACTGACTCAAAGGTTCCAAAAAGCATCAGAGCAGGTGCAAAGCAGGACTACAGGGCAATGAGAGGTACAGACATACCATCTTGGTGCTACACAAACACTGTGCCCACCTGATCCAGGAGGAAACTTTCCACACAAACCTCAACAGGCTCTGTGCAGAGAGCCTGCAGTACCAGCAGCACTCTCTGCCTGTGGAACAAGTAACTTATTCAGGCATTGGACACAGCTGGTCTTCCCACAGCTGAGCATGTTTGCAGACCTTCCTTCTGTAGATTTTCCACACAGAGCTGTCCCAGTGTGCACACCTACTGTGTTTTGAACATGGAGCACTCAGTTTACTTAGCAAATTGCCTTAATACACTCTATGCCTTTGCCTCATCCAGCTTTAAAAGCTTCTTTCAAAGAGGAAAAGCAAAGCCAAAAGCAAAGGAAAAGCAAAGATAAACCCCAAAGCATCTTCTAATTATCTGAACTGGAGATTGATATATAAGTGAAATGAAAACAGATTTTGAATTTTTATAACACTTTTTATGCATTACTCTGTTTAATCTCCCTGGCTCTTGCTTAGGTCTGACATTATTTTTCCTTTTTTTTTCTCTTTCTACCAGGTACAATCTGTACAACCCCTTTGTATCCATATCTTTATACAAGCCTACACCTTAGCAGAAATTCAAGCTGTGATTAAAGAGCAAAGTAAATTCCATTTAGGTCTTCTCTTACCAGCCCCAAGTGCTACTACTGAATGGCAAAAAACCTATTGAGCACAGGAGTCCTGCTGTGTCAGGTGCATCAGCTGGCAATGTGGACCAAACAGGAGCATGAGGACCAACTTGGGTGGCAGCAAACCATGTCTATTCCAGTTATCCACAAAAGGGTCACTGCTCCCTCCATCCACTACGTTACCCTTTTTATCCTTTGCACCACAGCTGGAACCAATTCTCCTAAATTCACTAGACATTTCTAGATGTTCGAAAATCAGGGTAATTTTATGCTGCATTAGCTCAGCTAAGCAGCTTGCAGAGGGGTCCAACAAACTCATGTGGAAGCACAAAGTACACTCTGGGGACAGAAATGGATGGAAGCGCAGGATGCTCCTTTTGGTGGCAGAGAGCTATTAAATCCACTTACTGCAGTTCTCTCTCAAAGCCAGTGCCTTAGGCAACAAGTTGTTCACTTATTTGTGGCTTATTTGTCAATTATAGCAGCTCTTTCCTAACTTGGTAATAAGTCTGCTTTCTCCACACTGATTCCATTTTAGGAAAGCCAAGCAAGATCTCTCATTCATTTCCCCTCTATACTTTCTATGGGTTCTTAGAGCCCCATTTTACTGTGGTATTTTAATCAAATTCAACTGTATTTCATGCATGTTCCCTACTTTACGGAAAAGTCATGATTTGTCTCTTGCCCAAAATTTTTCAGTGACTATTTAGGAATTAAGATGCAATTTTGCTAGGAATGCTTGATCCGAATTACTGCAGAGCTGCAGGGGCCTTCTCTCTCCCAACTGACTGGCGAGTTGCTGAGGTTTTATAGGATCTCCCTAATAGGCAACTCTTCTTTTCCTGTTTTAATGAATGGCAAAAGAGTTAACTTGGGGCCATTAAAAGCACCAACACTGGCCACTGTGCTGGAAGGCACTGAAGTGACTGGGACAGCACTGCAGAGCTCTTGTTTCAGATGCTTCAAGTTTTCACTGAAATCACTTGAGTCATCCATGTAATTTTTCCCCCCTCTTCAGCACTACAAGATCATCTTTTAAAATTAAAGCTGAACTCTCAGCATCATTGGGTTATTCAATAATGTTTTAACTGCCTCAGTTCAAGGAATTGTGATCTCTTTTTAAAACCCCAATACTTAACAACACATAAGTCAGCAAATCCTTAACACTACATCACAATATTTGCCTAACAAGAACTTTAAAAAACGAACAACTGAAAGATTTGCAAAAAACAGTCTTCAACTCAGCAAAAGGTACTGCTTAAGTACAGGGTCGACATTGCATTAATCATTCATTCAGTGAAATCAATGCCACCTCCAATTTCTTTTGGTCCTCTTGCTCAGTTAAGAAAACATAAACCAACTCTAAACTAAAGGCTTTGCTTGCCTAATTAGAAAATACTTAATTCTATACTAGCTTTACAGCTTAAATAAATCGTGTCAGTGGGAAACAAGTAAGCCAAATATCAAATATTTTGTGCTACTTAGCTTGATATAAATTACTCGGGTCCAATTAATGCACTTTTACACTGTTTGTCCATCATCATTCTTTCAGAACCTGAAAAATCATTATGCAAACGTTCCTAATAAATATAAAGTAGAAGGCAATCAAAACTGTATTTAATACTTTTATTTATTTATAGTTACATTGCATTACAAGATTTTTCACTTACCAGTCAGCTATACATCCTGTTATCAAGTGGCCGAAGATTAATCCTACAAGCAGGGAGAACTTAGCAATGTGGACTTTCCAGGCAGAATCACAAACAAGATCCCACTGGAAGAAGAGACAGATAAATTGAAACAAATTAATATCTCAGATGTGTTTAGACATACTAATACAGTGTCGAACTTCTTCCAAAAGTCAATCCTAGCACAGGTGCAAGGAAATGGCAGAGGAAAAACTTCTCCCTTTCAAGTCAAACCCCCGACCCCAAGAAGCAGAGCAAAGCAGTGAGCTTTATCAGGTCCTTAATTATGAGAATATCCAACACTTAAGGATCCCCTCTCCAGGCCACATGAGGTTAGACTAAGGGGAAATCTCCATCAGGCACTGGCAGAACCACTGCTGCTGCTGGAGCCTCTCAGCATCCCGGCCCCAGACATCTATTGCCAGAGCCCTGTGAAGCCCATCAGCAGCAAGCCTGACAATTTAAGAGCAAGTGCTCCAATTGATCTCCTCAGGGCTGCTTGGAAACATGGGGAAAAGCAGCTCTTTTGCCACAGACCCCTAATGGCCATTTGCTCCAGGCTCTCACAGTGTCAAGAAGTGGAAGGGAGATGAAGACTGAAGAAAGGCATAGCTTGTCAGGACAAGTCCTGGAATGGAGCCGGACAGAGCAGATGTCAGTCCCAGTGCAGCCGTGCAACTTTTTGGGACAGCAGCACCATGGGGACTTTTCACAGCTCAGAGACTGGACAGGATCTGAACCTCCACAATAAAGCTATGCTAATACTGAATTTAACCTTTCTGGCCAAAGAAAGGGGAAAGAGATCATTTCAGGAAACCTGTCACTAGAGCACTGCCTCATTCCCACGACAAAGACAGGAACAACAAAGTTTCTAGTGAAGCTTCCCTAATCTCCAAGCCATTTTCCTCTGAGGCAGAGGAAACCAGCAGAACCAGACTGCATTCCTGGCTTTAGCCCAACATCCTCATTGCCCTCAGACATGTAACATAGCCTTTCTTATATGCAAAGTGTGGATAGTTAATATTATACCCTTGAATAAATGTAAGAGGATGTTTCCCTGTGGTTTGTGAATTGTTCAGATATTGATGGTAACGGCAGCCATACACTTTTCACGACAAATAAGTACAGCTAACTTTGGAGAGTCAGATACTCCAGAATTGAAACTGCAGAATAAATGGCTGTTTGTGTGTAATGTAATAGCACATGTAGTAGCAGCCCTTCTGACACCAGTAACTGAAGTTTCCTAGCCAAAAACACAAAGTAAAAATACGCAATTTATTTTTAAAAGTCAGATGCAACTTCAAAAAAACTTCCCTCAAAAGAGTTCAACCAGGTGCACTGCACTTTTAAGCATTTCCATGACGCATAGCCCTTCCCCAGACAAGGCAAGACTCAGCCCTCTGGTCCAACACCACAGATGTCCTCCCTACAAAATACCATATCACCAAGAGGTATAGCAATTTTGTGGCTGGAAGAAATGTGCCAGTATTCAGGCTTTTTGTTTCAGTTAAATATATTTTGTGTATTTTATGTGTTTTTGTAAATGTATTTCCCCACTGCACTGATTTGTAGAAGCTGGGACATATATGTCTCATCTTCCACCCTACAGACTAGAGGTACTAAAGAACCGTAAGCAAGTGGTATGAGCAGGGATTTTTTCCTCCAAATAGCTATGAATAATTTGCAGCAAAGAACTCAGCAAGGCACTGTGGATTGCTCTCCAAAAATGTTGACTTTCAGAAGCAAGTAGAGGAAATGCAATTACTAATACTAGAAATTCTAGAACCAATCTCCAGCTAGCAAACAAAAATATCTGCCCAGACAAGCTGCAAACAAAACACAATTCAGAAGCTCCATCTGAGGCAGAGGTAAGCTTTAAAATTCTCCAGGTTAATTTTCACAATCCAGAAAATGTATATGCTGCTTAAAATGGAGAAATCTTTTTTGTTTATAGATAAAAAAATCAAGTTTACTAAAAATATTCATATTTATACAAGAAGATATTTAAAAATTCAATTATTCACTTTTACATTAATTGATGTCAGAGGAACACTGATGTCTTCCAGGTGCAAAAAGAAAAAGGAGATATCCTAGTGCCTTTCCATTTCCACAGCTTGCTGCTGCTTAGCCAATGATAGCCGGCCCTCACGCCAGCCCAGGCAGGGAACGGGCAGTACCAGATTACATGTAGGCAAAGGCTCGTGGCTGGAAAAGCCAATATCTCATGAAGGGCTGTTGTGAAATTTCAGTCCAGGACAACAGATGTCAAACCCCTCTGGCACACTGGCGCAGAGAGCAAGAGTTTAAAAGCAGGAGAAAAGTCAGTCTATCAGCCTGTCCTTCTGTGATGCCCAAAACACACCCACTCCTTTTGATAACTTATCTGCAAGTTGTCCTTTGTTTGTTTGCTTTTGAAGCTATTGTCCAACTCCCCAGCTGCTCTGAAAATAAAAACATGTATTTCCTTGCAAACCCTGCATCTGGCCCTTTCCTGTCCCGTTAAGTGCTCGCTGCAGGCCAGCAGATATCAGACCTGATTCCCCAAGCCCACATGGGCAGAGTCTTGACAGACCGGGCAGCCCCTTGACAGACCGGGCAGCCCCTGGCCTTCCCAAAATATTTCCCTTTGCAAAATCCTCCAAATTTGTAAATACACAAATAGTGAAGTATATCAACAGTTGCTTTAGCACATAATTCCGGAGAATCTGCCATGACCCCAAATTACTTGCTCAGTACTGAGAGCTGAATTATATCCTGGTTTCCCCTCTGGCAGCTGTCACAAACCAGAGAGAGGTCACCATGAAGCAGTTACCCAAAATAAAATTGGCAGGACAGTGGTAGGTGCCACCAGGGCATTCAACTTGCAAAGGGAGATGAGAGTAAGGAGAGAGAAGAAAAAGGGATGCTGGAGTCAAAAGCAGCCTCAGGTAAAGATTACATTAATAGGGAAAAATACATATTTATAGTGAGTGTATGATCCCCACATACCTTAACATAGCAGCAAAGGAAACTAGCAAAGCTTTGTCATGCTGAAAGCACAGATTTTGCCAGAGACCTGTATTCCCCCTTCCCTTCCCCAGGGAAAGGCCTCCGTTTTGAAGAGCTAGAAATAAAGCAGGAACCTTTATACAACATCAGTGGTGCCTCTCCCCTTACATACACCTGGGCTCAGCAGAGCAGAACAGAGCTGATGCGCTCCCACATGGCACAGCTGTGTCCAGAGCCATGGCAGGTCCTTCTCCAAGTGCCAGTAGTTTCATCCTGCAAAGATGACACTCAGATTTGCTCCAAAGAAAAAGGAGTGACAAGTTCCTGTGGCCCTTCAGAACAAAACTCTTGGGTGGGCAGAGCTGATGACAGTTCAAGTGGCACTACAAGCAAATCTGCAGTGGGAGATTGTTTTGGCAGGAAGCTGGACAGTAATCCTCTATCACCTCTTGCAAGGGGTAGATTAATCTGTTAATTCCCTGTACAAGCATGGAAATTATTAAATCCTATAACTGCTCTGGCTGAATCCCCTAGTATCCCACTAGGGAGCTGACAGTGCTGAGCCTGAAGAAAGAATGCTTCTAAACTTTCCCTGGGATTTCTGTGTGCCCCTGGGGTTTTTATGTCTTTCTGTCCTCCATCCATCCTCTCAGTACAAGAAAGAGATCAGATAAGTGACTTGCTAAACAAAAAGAACTGTATTGTTATGTCAAAACAAAAATAACAATATTTAAAATATTCTGGTAGAAAAGGAACATTGAACAAAAGCTTCTTTTTCATAGCAGTACAGCAACATAGAGAATTTGCCACCTGCAGATGTGCAATATACTGCAAGTGTTTTTTTCACGTTGTGACAGGGTATTTTGGTCAAAGCTGAAGGAGTCACACCTTCAGGAGCCTAATATTTAACTGGTATCAGTGAGTTACCACCCATGCTGTGACTCCCTATAATTCATAGCAAGATGGATAACTACTTAAAACATGGGATGCTTGGGAAGACACCTGGCAAAAGACAATTCACCCAAATAGTAGCCATCATGTACTTTCTTTACAAGGGGTGAAAATCTGGACAGGGCTCACGTGGTGCATCAAGTATTTGCACTGTTATAAAAGTAAAGTCTGCTGCATGTTTGCAGCTACAAACACAAGCTGTCTGAAGTAAGGGCTCTTGTCTCAAAAGCCCTTGTGCTCCAGAGGCCGTAATGCTGTCTGTGGCACCTAAGCACACGGAATGCCTGCTGCTAAAAGGTAAGATGGCTCTTGAGGATTTGGTTGGTTCTTCCTTCACCATCATATCATGAGATATGCAAGGCAGATCCTTCTGTCCTAAAAAGGAGCAATGAGAAAACAGGAGAGATTCTTTGGTACAACACTAACCCAGAGTCTGGCACAAAAAGCCCTCAGAGGGGAACTGGACACACACCTCCTCTTCCCACAGTGTGGGTTCAGTCTGCTTCCCATGTCTGATTGCTGCTGAAAGAAAGCACCCCCTTCCCCAAACAGTCTGCAGATGAATTGCAGCTCTGCTGTGACTGCTCTCTGCAGTGGTTTCAGCAATAAGAGACCAGAGGATTACCAGAGCTGCTGCCTTGGAAAGCCCTAAGCCAGGCATGAAGCTTCAGCCTTGGTCCTTGGTGTCTCACACACCACCCATGACCACCCAGTCCCTTGACTGAAGGTCCCATTTGGGGACCCCGTCCCCAATGTATCATGTATGCCACAGCAGCATCAAATCCTGCCTGGGGAAAAGCCACCAGCTTGTCTGCTCATTTTAGGACCCATAAATGAAAATAAGAATCGATTCTTCATCACTGAGGTATGCCAGGTCTCATCTTCCTTTGTTCCTCTCCTTCCTGTTTCATCTTTTTATAACCAAACCCTGTCAGTTCACCCTAAAAAGAACTAGAATACATCTTCTCTACAAACACCTTATTCAGTGAGACTTTATATTTATGATGCCTTCATATAATCTTAGAGATTTTTTTCTAAAAACCCCAACAACCTGAACCAAAGTTATTTTAAAAAATAGTAAAATAATAAAAGAAATACAGCTCTGTTTCTCATACAATATACATAAAAAAGGCAGAACAGTCTCCAGGTACTTATTCCTGGAGGAAAACTCCAAGTCAGCAGACCAAGCACTATTAAAAAAAACCCAAAACAAATAGAAAAGCAAAGCAGTCTAATACAATATCTCTACCAGAAATTCCTTTTCACAGAACTGAATAATCTGAGTAGTACTCATAATTACAGCCACAGGACACCACTGTACCAAGATTTCCCTCTAGACTGCTAAAGGACATAATTTCTCTCCTCCCTTTCTCAGCCCCCAGCAAAAATGACACTCTGGCAGCATTAAATTTTTAAGAAAGTGCATGAGATCCAGAAAGTGGTGTGATGTTCAACTCTATAGAAAATGAGTGCACAAAACCACACAAGGAAGGTTGCAGAAGAAGCCACCCAGAGGGATGCTCCAGCCCAACTGAAAAAGTTGGGGGGGGGGTTAGTGCCACAGGCATCTCTGTTTCTCCTTCTCATCCATTGCAACATGAGAGCATTCAAACTATTCAGCCTTCAGGGGTCAGAATAAGGGTGCCTCTCCTTTGAGATCACAGCTGGACAAAGTATTCCCAATCTGTATTTTAATTGTCAATGAAGAGCTCTTGAGAACACATGGCATTTTTGTGACCATCAGTACAATCAGCTGGGTGGAAATATCAAGATTACATTCAAAAATAAGTACATTAGGTAGAGTAAAAAACCAATAGAACTAATCCTGGAAGACTTGAGAAGAAGGCATAAAAATTGATAATTTTATCTATCTTTTTTTTACCAGCCACATTCAGAACCAAACCTCTCCAAATGACATCTTTCCTTCTGTTTCTAATCAGACTCAAGTGGACTGGAAACCAGAAGAGTCATTAAAAACACAACATGCAAGAAAAATAACAAACCAGCTATTGAGAGGTTTGTTTGGTTGTTTGTTTTCTTTGAACAGCCACTCAAATAAGCCTACACCACACCTGCGTGGGAATGCCTCAACCCAACACACAGTCAACCCCTGACTTTCTCACTACTTCCTCTCTGCATGATGCTAGACCTCTAAAAGCCAAGTACATCTAACATCATTCAGCTTTATCACAAGTGGATGCTTTTGCTGAAATCTTTGACCAGTGCCTAAGTGCTTAGAACCTCAATACTTCAAAACAAAAGTTTACTGAGCAACTACATACCGGTATTTTGAGAGGTTTATAATAATCCAGACTTGCAGGAACTTCTATTCAGGTGTCAAAAGAAATATTGCTGGTACTACAGTATGACCTTTAGCTCAACATCTGCCTTCTTCCCACACCTAACAAACCTGGGGTCCCTATCCCCATCCACTGGACCTTGCTAACTCAACAGATGAGAGGGCTCGTTTGGTTCATATTCTTATCCAATTTGTTTTTCTTACAGTTTTTCAAACAATATTTTCTGTACTTTTCATTCTCAGAAACCATTAAACCATTTCTGACCACAGCAGACACCTGGCAAGGAAAAATGAAGCCCAGAAAACTGACTTGTGAACAGTGAACACAAGGTCATGTACACAGAAACTGTCACATTGTTTTAACTATGGGCATGACTGACCACCTGGGCAATGCACCATTTGAAAAATAAAGCAAGGAAATGACTTTTGATAATACCACAAAGATGAAGGTTTTGAGGACATGAGGAGGGAGAGGATTGGGGAGAAAAAGAGGAGGTGGCAAATGAGCCGGGGAACATGTGCTTAGTTGTCTTCCAAGAAAGATATAATTAGATTGTGCAGCATAATATGAACCTATGAAAACAGCTTCCATCCCCACAAAATAGTACAGGGCTGCATAACCATGGACTTCACAAGTTTTCTCAATGGTTTCTGAAGTTTAACACAGTTTAAGTTGCTGAAATACATCTCCTTCAAAACCACAATATTCTGATATGCATGTCTTAGCCGTATGTGTAATTTCTGCATTAATTTTTTAGGTGCATATTTTTTTAGTCTGGTATGTCAGCCTTAAAGCATAAAAGCTCAGTGCCACACATTACTGTGTGAACACCAATACAGAACACAGAACTTCCTCCTGGTGTGAAAACTTTGACTCCACCATCATAATGGGAAACCTAAGGCACAGGTTCCCTCGAGCTGCTTGAAACTGGGGAGGCAGAGAGACAGTGCCTCTTATATTAATTACACTGGAGCAAGCAAGCTGTGCCCACTGTGCCCCACAGGGAGATGCTGTCCTACTCACAAGCAGTATTTGCATGGCTCCATTCCCCCCCTGGCAGCTGAAAGATATTTCTAAAGCCATTCAGTCATGGCTCACCTTTAAGGGATGTATCCCCAGCATGAAGAGAAGGCTCAAGGTACATTGCAGTCACAAAACAAGCTCAGAATTTCAAATATGCAAAAGGACACATATTGACTCCATTTCAGTGCCAGTAAATTAACTTGGAAAAGGTTTTAAATTTAGTCTTCTGCACTAAATTGTTCCTTAGTCTATGCCATAAGCAAAAAAGACCCTCCGAGTTCTCCACTGGGAACATCAAGAGAATCCCAAGATAATGTAGAGTTGAAAAATTTCATCTACCCTTCAACTTCACACTTTAGTCAGAAGCAATTATCTCTGCTATTCCCAAAACTTGCTGTTGTCACAGATCTGTTTCTTTTCCCCACTGGGAGAGGGAAGAAGGAAGTTTGCTAAGTAAATAATTGCTAATACACTAACAATTAAAATATGATTTGTTAGTCATATGACAACCTTCTGAATACTCAACATGATTAAATCAACTTTAGTAGCATCCATGTACCACCCACTTCTCTATCACTACTTCTTTTTATTTTTAGTAGGAGTTCCCTTTATTCTGAGACATTTAGATCTTTTCCAGCCTTTGCCATCCACAGATTAGTCAACTAACTTGTTTCTCAGCTGATGTGATCTGCTTAGTTTTTCCCAACTCCATAATGTCATCTAAGATCAAAGAGTTGGGAGATACAAAATCTTGCTTGCAGCTTTCCTGCACGGTATTCATAACACTATATTAATAATTTTCCACAGAGCAGCATCAGGATATTTCAGTATCTTTTTTACATCTCTGTGCTGCAACAAAGTAACTTTTCTACATGTATTCTGACATGATTAGTCGACTTTGCCACAAAACTGACTTCAATTTTCAATCAAGTCTTTGCTTGAAGACCTTGCAGCTGTTTGCCTCCCTCTGGCTGCATGAAAAGACCATGAGTAACCACACCCATCCCTAGGACTGAGACACACACACCGAAAAGTGGCACTTCAGTACCATTCCTCAGTTTTCAGCCGACAGCCACGTTTATTCTGGATGAGGTGCATGCTGCTGGGACTGACTTTGCAACCAAACTAAAAAAGTTAATCTAGCTATCAAATTTGTATTTAGAACTGGTCTAAGCACTGTAAATAGAAGCCACATGTAAAAAAAAACCCCTGCAACATTGTAGTTAAATATTAACATTCACTATCATCTCATTATCAAAAATAAGTTAATGCTTTGTGGACCAGTATTTTTCAGGCTGCCAAAACATGCATGCACAAAATATGTTGCAGGCTTGACAGGGCTGACATGGCAAAACCTAGCTTACCTTATTGCGCTTTTTTAAATCCAGGGGGGAAAAAAACCCACCAAATGCATGCATGGCATAAAACTCTGAAAGGGAGAAGGGTAAAGCAGTAGACAAGAGGAGAAAGTAATTTCTCATCAGAAATACTTGGCACCTTAGATAAAAAGATCAGACACCTTAAATCTGACATGCAATTACTACTGCCATGACCTTGCCCTCTCATCATTTGCAAACTATAGCTATTGCAGCTCAGGCAAGAAGAAAAGGAGAGGGAAAAAAATCCTGGGGTCTGGTATTAATTCAGACTTAAATAAATATTAAGAGTAGGGAAGAAGGGAGAAAAATATTCCACTTGGTTTACAAATCAGAAGGTGAAACTGGTCTGTCAAGCTTGTATTGTTCAAGCAGACAACATTTTATACAGCCCTGGAAGACGCAGCAGGGAAAAGGTCTTAAAGTTTAATTTACAGTCTCTATGCTTAATAATATTTGTAGGGTGGACATTGCAACACTGTCTGCATGATCATGGACTTTGGCCTGAAGGCCAGGGGGAAAGCAGGCAGCTCCAGAGTGCTGCAGAGTAGCAGGGAGGCAGTACTTGGGCCAAAATGAATTCCTCCACCACTGTCTGGAGGCAAAGAACCTTTTTTAGGGAACCAGACCAATCTGCTCTGAAAACAATGCACCAGGCTAACTATAAATCACTTGCTGCTGGAGAAGATAATCATACTGCTTCCCTGCATCTCAGCATTCCTGATTCTCACAGCTTTGCTCCTGGGGGATCTAGATAGGCATTCCAGAAATGAGGATCAGAATATATCCACTTACCTAATCTTTTGTTCTTGTTTTTCAGTGTAACAACCAGCAACTGAGGCTCTCCGAGATTATAAGAAAAACCAAAAAAATGCTAACAAAGCTTTGTACTACACACTGAATTTTCCTACCCAGCCCATCATGCCCAGAGCATATTTACCCTCTCCTCATCAGCTCACAGGACAGGCAGGAGGTTCCACCCCAAGCATGCCAGTCACACCAAGCACAGCAATGATCCTTCTTTGTGGGAATAACACAAATCCATTGCATGTTCCCAGCAGGTATGACATGGCATGGATCAGCAGAAACAACTCAACACACATATTAATCCCTGCCAGTTGTTACAGGCTGGTGTGGGGGCAGGCTCCCTTAGCACCAACACTGGGTGTGGACCAGCACAGCTCCAGTAGTGCTGAGCTGTTATCAGACACTGAAATGGGGTTTGCGTGGAAACCTCTGCAACACACCCTGATGACATGGATTAAGAGTGTTGAAACTCCTTTCTCCCTCCTTCAGGTTCCTTCCTTCCCCTTTGGCTTTAAAAAAGAATTCAGAATGCACACAAAGTCACGTTCTATCAAAAGTCAGCTGGTAAAAAAAATAAAAATAAATTACATTACGAGAGCTAAATACACATTTGAGTTGAGGTGATCAAAACCTGAGAGAACCTGTTTTGATGGAATTTGGTGTAAGTACTGAACACTCAGCACTGCTGCAAAGCTGCAGCATATTCCTACAACAGGCTACTCTGATCTTCTACACATTGTCTGCAGCAAACCCCAGTCCTTTGTTCTGTAGCAAGATCTCAGCCTAATTAATTCCATAGTTACTTGTGGGTAAGCCAGCGCCAGCCTGGCTGTGCTGAAGAGCGAGGGGGAAGGAATATGAAAGGGAGGGAGTCAGAGTAGCTGTCCTGAGCAGGGATGCCAGGTAGGCAGGAACAGACTGACAGAGAAAACAAAAGATGAGGTGCACAAAAGCACTGTATCTCTTTCAGCATTTTCTAAATATAGCAGCTCTCTAGAACTGATTTAAGATTTAATTCAAGACTTTTCACCATTAGTATGGCCAAAGTTTTGAAGTTCAAGAAAATCATAAATCTTGTGCTATTCCAGATGTTGTTTCATTAAGAAATGAATCTCCAAAGTTTTGCTGTCCTGTAAGTCTCATCTCAAAGTTACCATCAGAACTGGCTCCAATTTACATGCCTTCCGCAGTACCAGTTCCTTTCTTTGACAAATGCTTTTAAAAAGCATGGGGTCAACTTTTATAACTGCAGTCTTGTAGCCAGGGTAAGAAGAGGTAAAAGTGTTAGTGCACTTTAGAAATTTGGGGTTAGGCTGCCTGCACAGCTGGTAAACATTCACCACAGCCAGCAATTTCTGTCACAACATGGGCAGGGTCAGTATATTTAAATTACGTGACAGAGATACAGGATGTATTAGTGAGTGGAAACAAAAACAAACAGAACCCCAAGCATTTCAAACATCACGTCCATCCAGGAGGTTAAAAAAAAAAAAAAGGCAGTTGTTTGACACATACACAAAAAATGACTGATATGAAAGGCTCAATAGCAAGTCTTGGATAACTGAGAATGTCTTAAAGAGATTTCAATATGGAAATACTTTCCTGAAGGGTCATTGTTAGTTCTAGCAATGCTACAAACTATTTATGGTAAGCTGAAATCAGATTCCTGTAACTGAGACACTTATATCTTAAGGGTGATAATAAACACGAACTGCATGTACATTTCCTGTAGTGAAAAAGAATCCATGCCAGGCAAAAACCCTAAATTACCCGAGTTCCAATATCAGTATTGGTCTTAATCCAGTCTGTTTTCTAGACCAACTGCTTTAAAAGGCTTTGGCCAGTGCATAACACCCCCAAATACATAAAACCAGTATCTAGGCTTACTAAACAAGAAGCCTTGATACCATACTTGGTTATTTCAAACATCAGATTATTTACTGTTTGCAGGTGGAGGGCAGGTCTTCAGATAGGAAGTTGCAGGTGCTGTTCCCAAAACAGACATCACCTTCCTTGATGCCACTCAGCCAGAAACTTGCCCTGTTCTTTCAGTGCATTGCCCACTTGCACCCTGATAATTGAGAGACTCTATCACCACACTCAGTGTGTGCAAGCAGGTGCCAGGGCAGCTGCAGCAGGACAAGCCAACAGCTCCCCTTTGCCATCTCTTTAACAAAAAGATTTTTCAAGTCTATGAAGGCTCAGAGTAGCAACCACTGATTCTTTATCAGCTAACTTGCAGAAATAAGAAGAGAAAAAAAATAGTTTGGGATCTCTCACACAGCTGAGGAAGCCATGAAATAAAATAGTAGCAGATGTTTGCTCTGGTCTGGCAGTATTTCTGGATACCTCTGACCATGGGGACTTGATCCCTTCAGCACCCATCAGAAGCTGAGAGTCATTCCAAAGCCTTGGCTGCATGAAATTTAGAAGAGAAATTTTTTCTGCCCACTGCAAGTCTCTGCCTTGCAGGTCCCTACACCCCCTTCAATCTGTTCAGGGGAAACAAATTGATGTAGTTGCTTCAATATTGCCACTTCTGACCCAACTACTGCAGTGGGTACAATAACTCAAGATTTTCATTGATTTGGGACTAGGTAGAAGCCAGTCAGCCAGAAACTAACACTGACAAGACAAATCCTGTCAGTTGCGGGGAAAAAAAAAGAAGCATCAGCATTTCTAAAGTCTTTTTGCAGAGACCAGCCAAATGGAGAATATGCAGAAACAAATGAGATTACAGGCACAAATAGAAGGAGATAAGGGTGTCTCAGTTCTTCTTTTGGGAAGGACCTTGTCAGAGCGATCCCTTCAAAGTAATTAATAACTATATTCTGAAAGTCCATTTAAAATGTACACCTATCCTCCGTCCCAAGAAATATTATTCTTCAAGTTATGCCAAATTCGTCATCACTATTATCACAAAGAAATTTCTTTTTTTTATCATTTCTGGCTACTTGCAGATACCAGCAATAATCCCACAACAGAACACCACAGACTAAAGCACACGTTACGACACAGAACAATTTAACTTCAATTAACCCAGTAGAACACCCAGGAAGAGAAGAAAAAATTCCTTTTAAGGGGAAGTTTTCTACTAGGCTAACAAGCTGAATCAGATGAAGTTGTGCCCAGAAAAGCGATGAACCGCAATAAAAGCAAGAAGAAGGAAGACCGGTTACAGATATCTCAAAGACAGACATCTCCCCTTGCAGGAGCAAAGAGCACCAGTCAGAGTTCAGACAACCTTGCCCCTGGACCATTTGGCTCTTCTGAACTCAGCTCCAATTTTTTTGGCAGGAACAATTTGCTAGGTGTGCAGCCAAATTGGCATGAGAATGTTTGAACCAGTGGCAAATAGGTAAAATGATTGCCATGTTACTTTGGAAAGAAGATGACTCAACCCAAATCAAGTGGGAAGTTGAGAGCCAAACGAACAGCATTGCAGGAAAACAAGGCATCTGGAGCATAAAAGCAGTCACAACAGGAATTCCCTTGTGACTAGACATGAAATATTATTACATAATTGCTTCAAGTGATTAAAATGCAGCCTTCAACCAACCACTTCCCTCTTAAGCCAACCCCAAGAGGCGGAATGATCTGGAACATTGCAAGTACACACAGAAGGATGCTGTGCCATCAGTCTGCAATTTAATCCAGCCCAGTCCTTGCCGATCACCAGCTTTTGGTCTCCATTATACAAATCACCATGCAGACAGCAAACAACCCCACCACTTACTGCAATGAAGCACAGAGGACAGGTCATCCTACTAATGAAGTGAAAAAAACAATGACCATCAATCCTGTAACTAAGGGATTCCATTGAAACGTTGTCCCAAGATAACAGCTGGCTTTGCAGGTGGTCAGAAGGTGCAGGCACTAGAGAAGTTAGTGAGAGAGTTAGAAAAGTCCCTGCTGAGCACACCCTCCAGCCTCCTGCTAAGCTTCATGGGTACATATGTTTAGCTACCATTATGTTACTCACACTGTTAATGCTAATAAATTTACCTGAAGCGCCACTTTGCAAATGGCTAAAAGGAGATCTCAGGTGTCCCCATAAAAAAAACAAACTTAAAAGCGTGTTTCTCAGCATCCTTCCCTTGGACACTGGTGTGATGATACATGGACCATTAAAAAGACTTTTTTTTAAGCTAGCCTTTTGCCTAAGGGCTGGTTTAGTATGTACCTCTCAAGAAATACACGTGTACTCTGTTTATAACAGTATGGTGATTTGATGTGATAAAGAATAGATGAAAATCTTCAAAGAATCATTATAAGTAAAAAAGCCTCGCAAGTGAATTGTGCTAAGGGAAGCTATTTATGTACAAACCAAGCTAAAGACCAAGATTTATGTACCAAGTCAGGACATTAGCTCAGAAGGGTGATTTAACATGGCCACTGGAATCCCTGCGGTTAAATTATGTATCTGACCTCTTCACTACATGTATTTCAGCAGTGTTAAATAATAAGCACTATGTCCTTTATCACCATTTCCAGTTCTAATGACTGGCAGCACTATAAAAAGCACCGTTCCCAGTGACTCAGTCAAGCAGGTCAGGATAATGACAGTGTCTAAAACAGCAATGCCCGTCTTCAAGAAAGGTGCAAGGCCAGCCCTGGCTCCAGCAAACACTCAGAGAAGTGAGGCTAAACAAAGCACTGAGCAGGGCTGGAAACGGCAAGACCTCTGCTCCATTAATCCCAAGCATGACGTAGGCTGGGAGAAAATGGGCACCAGGGAAGGGGCAGCTGAGAAAGCCTGGACAGGGGTACAGCATCTGATGAAGGGTGTACCATTAGGAGAGAGGCTGTGGAGACAGTGGAACTTAGCACAGTTTAAGGACAACTGTCTGACCGCTGAGGAATAGGGGAGAACAGCGGTGTCTCATGTGCACCTACATCAAATATGCTTTGTGCTAAATAACCAGAATTGTTTCATTGTTTCTGAATACAAAGCAAGGATGGAGCATCCAGCAGCTATTAGCTCAGACCACTGAAGGTAAGTACAAGAGGATTTACTTGCCAAACAAAAGTACATTTTTTATTAATATACTTTTGGCTCTCTTTATGATATTTCAATATAACCCCTGGCTACTACACAGATGAGTATATATTAGACAAAGATTTAATAAAACTCTATTTAGAAAGATGAGAACGTTGCATAATACATTACAGAAATAAATGTATTTTTGAGGAGAGTTAAGGGTGATCTGAACATCCAGTCTCTTGAATTCATCCAGAGCAGCTGTTTCTCACAAAGCACAGTGAAATGCATGGAAGAGGAATCAGCAGTTACAAGAATTGCTCCCACAGTATCAGAGCTCCTGGGGATTGATAAGAAATGAAGTCCAAATCAAGCCATGACGATGTTCTGTCTGGGCTTTTCCTCTCTTTCTTCATTAGAATAAAAACAGGCAGCACACCCACCCAGAAAACCCACAAAACAAAACCAAAGCACAAACTAAGGAGGAATCCTGACCCTGAGAAAACAATCTAATTATAATTACATGGGATTACAAATCAAAGCAAAAAAGCTGCCAGATTTTGGAAGTGAGCATACAATAAAAATAAAAACCCCACACTGGATAAACTCATCGTCTCAAAAGATGATTATTTTTCTTTCTAATAGAAAACAAGACAGCAGGGGCCACAGATGTTTGTTTATCCCTTAAAATTGATCTGCCCTTTACCACAAGTTCTTCCAAAGAACACTTTTTTTATTATCTCTAAAGAAGCATGCAAGACAGCAAACTAACTCTCCCTTGACCTTTTGTGGCCAACTTGACGATGACCTTCAAAAGGTTCAAACATTTCCAAAAGAATTTTTTAAAATTTAGACTAAAAAAATTCAATGCTTTTTTTTCCCAAGCCAAAACTTCAGCGTTAAATCCCTAAACATATGAATAGCTCAGTCTCTGGATATAAACAGACGAAAACCTCCTGGCCTTCTTAAATGTCTAAGTTTCTTATACATTTCTGTATTACAAACCATTCAGACCCAACATGTACCTATGTTTCTCTTGTGAAAGAAGTCTAGCTGTGTTACCCTCCTTTTTAGTCCATTCTGGATTCAAGGCACTGAGGGATCTTTGTGTTGCACACTCTTTCAAGGGACACAAAGAGAAACCGAAATGATTTCCAATGATTCAATATAAGTGCGTGCTGACTGACCAAAGCACAATCATGTTGTTCATCTGATTGGTGCCTCGTTTCTTTATCCCAGCTAGATAAACATAGTTAAGCCAAAACACTGCTCCCAGGCAGGAAGTAATTTTTGCTGATCTTAGGAGGGGGTCTTGAGGTTAAGGGAACTACTTTCCTGGTGTGACCATTTCATTTTACATTTCCAGGAGCTCCAGCTGGCTGTTAATAAAAATAAGGCCCATCTGCAGCCAGCCACTATAAACAAGCAAAAGCTTTCAGGTGAAAAGGGAAGGTGATTTTTTGTTATGCACTACTCAGAAAATATGAAGAGCAGAAAGCGGCACAGTCCCTTGACTAGAAATTTTCCACTTTAGCCATTACATGGGGAAAACACAAAACACAGCAGCATGCACTCTCTGCTTCTGCAGTAAAACAACTTGTGTGAGACATTTCTTTAATTGCTCTGCCAAAACAGTTTTCAAGAGAATAAGTACAAAACCAGAAGAATTCAGGAGAACTTTTGTCATATTTTACTCACAACAGTTACCATTTCTTCAGCTTCCCCAAAAAAACAACCTGTTTTTTTACTTGTAGGGCTGCTTTAGCATACTTTCTCAAAGATCAACTGCAACCCTCTCCACAATCCTTTTTCCCTTTATCAGCTGGGGCACATGCTTACAGCATCTTTCCCACAGACTCCCAGAGACAGCAGGACAGCACCAGGAACCCAATGAGAACACAGGATCCCATTTCAGGACATAACTTTGCAGCTTAGTCCCTCAACCAGAGCGTAGGAACAGTCCACAGGCAGGACACCTGGTGCCACACTCCGGGAGGGAAAGGGCTGCGCGGATGTGGGATTGACTTTCTTCAGGCGGGAGGCTAACCCACGGGGACGCGACTGACCCGGCTACAGCACGCAAGAACAGATCCGTGCCGTGTCCAGCTGCTCCCCTTGCCTTGGAAGGAGCGGGTGCCGAGAGGGTCCGCGAGGGCTGGACGGGGAGGGGGACCGAGGGAAGTCGCCTTACTCACCTTGCTCACCACGTTTTGGACGAGGCCGGCTCTGATGCGGTAGTGCCACTCGCGGCATCCGCACTCGCTGGCGTTGCCCCCCGCGGGGGTGGGCAGCCCGGGCGGGGGGAAGATGCTCCCGTTGCCGCTGTGGTTGGCGTGGATCGGCGCCAGGGTCCCGCTCCAGTTGCCTTGCCCGTCCGCCTCCCGGCACCAGAAGTCGGGCTGGTCCAGGAGGAAGGAGTCCGAGAACTTGCTGAAGCCGATGACGAGCGCCGGGACCCAGGTAAGCAGCACCAGGGTCCGCTGGTACCGGCCGCCCAGCCCCCCAAGGAAGGGTAGCACCGAGCCGTCGTAGTCGAGGAGCAGCGGGCTGCAGGCGGCGGCGGGCGGCGGCACCGGCACCGCCTGGATCTCGGCCCCGGCAGCGTTGGCGGGGGGCGGCCCCGGGGGGGCGGCGGCGCCCACCCCCACGGCCCCCGGCACCGAGCCGTTCTCCTCCGGCAGCGGCCGGCCCCCGCCGCCCGCCTCACGGCGTCGGTCTATCGCCATCCAGCCGCCCGGGGAGGCTCACATAGGGGGGGCCGGGGCAGTCCCGGCTCCCTCGCGAGTCCTTCCCTCCCTCTGCTCCGCGCACGCACACACACCTTGCAACGTAAGATATTGCACACACGCTCCCAGCCGGACCCGGCAGGAGACGGATGGGGGAGGGAGAGAGGGAGGAGGGGAAGAAGAACAGGGGCGAAGAAAGGGAGAGGCACCGAGGGAGCCCCTCGTTCGCTCCGTTCCTCACCCGCACCCTGCGGCCACGAACCACTGCAGCTGCCAGCGGTGCCCCCCTCTCCTCGCCTGTGCGTCAAGCAGCACTCATCCCAGTTCTCCCTTCCCCCTTCCGAGAGGCACCGCCGAAAATAAAAGGAAGGATACAGCCGGATCCGAGCATGCGATGGGCCAAAGGAGAGGAAAGGAGAAGGCGGGGAGGTTGGAAGAGAAAAGAGAAAAAAAGAAAAAAGCCAGCCACACTGCGAACCAAACCCTGCAACAACAAACCAAGCAAAACCGGTGCAGCAAGGCACCGAACACGCCTCCTCTCCCGGTTTTGGTGAGGAGGGGGAGGAGGGACAAGAGGGAAGGCAAAGGAAGGAGGAGAAGAAAATAACAGCTCCCGACACGGCTTCCCCGCTTCCCGCACAGCTAAGGGCTTCCCCCCGGCCGCGGCAGCAGCGGCGGCGGCAGCCCCCAGCACCTCCTCGCCGACCCCTCGCAGCCCCGCGTCCCGCACATCTGGCTCTGCAGCAAGGGGCCC
>VWYI01021319.1:0-11351 GCA_013399455.1 Anthoscopus minutus | reverse complement strand
ATCCACAGTGAACATTTGCACCTGTGGCTCACAGCTCAGCTCATGGTTCTCCTGATAAATCCTTTCCGAAATCTCAAGGAGAAGAGCATATTCTCTGTTGTCTACATACAAACCAAGAATGACAGCACACATACGGCTTAAGAGTGAAATAAGAGCATTAATTAGTACAAGTTGTGGAAAGAGCATGTTGATTTTTCTTGAAGCAATTTGTTATGAAACAAAATAATGGCCTTAAGAACAAAAGAGAGAAAAAGAGTTTAGGAAAAAAATCATAACACAATATTTAAATTTTTTTTTTGTATTTTCTATAAACATTTGAAGATTTGAGAGATAAGAGGCTTGCACTACTACAGTTAAATAGTTTGTAATTATCTGGAACCCAAGCCAGCTTGTGCAAATACAGCTCTGCAGTGTGGTCAGTCTAGCAGACTTTGTCTCTTCAGGCATAACCACTGATTTATACTTTACCCCATAAAGGTCAAACACACTTTCCAGCATGCTAGCTGTGTTGTCTCGAGCTGTTAACCACTACCCTGGAAATGCCAAGCATTTCTATTGTAATGGAGTATTTTTACTTGAATTTATGCAGCTTGAAATCAAGGAGCCTTTGGACTCCTGAAATAAATTTAAAAAACAAAAACAGAAAAAGGAAATTGAGAGAGAAAAAGGAAGGAAGGGAGAGAGTTGGGTCCTTTTGTTCATCCAATGAGCTCTATATTTTACACTACCAGAGCCCGAGGACCTGGTGCCTCTGAAGTGAAGGGTGAAATTCATTCCAGTTTTGTTCTGGACCAGTAGGGTCTGGCTGACACATGCAGCTTGCCAAGATGTTTGCTCAGCACACACCCAGCTAGCTGAGGAAAGGTAAGGAGCATTAGTCATACCACGTATGCTGCAGCAAATAACCCACTGCAGACCTGTCCCAGCTTTTTTTTCCTTCTGCTGCCCAGTGAGGATGCTGAGTCTGAGGAGTCTGAAAATGCATAAGACAGTCTGGAAACTCAAGTTCCTTTGCAGCTGCAGAAATTAGTTAGAAAAGTTTTGCTAGGATGGAAAAGCTGACTACAGCAAGCAGAGAATGAGATGTTACACCTGGATCAGGAAGAAATGCTACAAGGGATGAGTCAGCTGAAAACAAACTTGGAGACGTTTGGCTTAAAAAATTAACAAGCAGCAACAAACCCCCCCCGGCTTAAAAAAACCCAAAGTAAACAGAAGATCATAAGCAATAGCATATCTGGTATAAGATGATGTTGGAAAAAGAAATTAGACTTTTATCTATACAAGATTTCTGTTTGTAATTAAGAGATAACAAAGGATTGTTCATGAGCAGCTTTTGCTGTGGCCTTTCCCTGCTTCCCACTACCCATTCAGTGTTCAGTGGATGGTCAGACAGCAGAACAGGAAATCCTGAGGGCCTCAGTCAGAAAAGAGGAGGCTGAGTCTTGCTGGCAAACCTGTGTGATGTCAAGCAAACATTCTTTTCAGCCATGCCAGAGGTTCAGCCATCTTCCTCAGGAAGACATCAGCTGGGCAATGAGTTTTAAGCAGCTAGCACTTTTCAAAGTAAAAGGTCTGTACTGGTGATTGCAGATGTTGCAAATTGTTCCTGCTTGTGATGGCGTCATGGGAGAACATCAAAGGCTTCCATCAGTTTTGTGGTTGTTTGGAATGAGATAGGCAGTGAGCCCAAACCTACCTTGGCAAAAGCCTTCTGTGTTGTGCAGCTTAGCTGTACTGTCAGCTATCTTAAGCAGGACATTTCTTATCTCCAGTTCCTTTCCATAAGGATCAAGTGTTCCTGGTCATTTGGCTTTTGACAAAAGGCTCTGTATGATTACTAGCTGTAACACTATCCCTGGGCTTTAGGCAGGAGGGAGATTGTTAGGCTGCTTTTACTGTAGTATTGACCTACGCATGATTTCCTTATCCAGTGTCAGACTGTTATCCTGACCAGGCACCTCACTGGCTCCTGCTCAGTTTCATAAGCCTACCTGGAGCAGATGATTAACTGGTGCCTCGTTCAGCTTCTCTGCAACACGCTTTTGTGGTTTAGAACCCACTGGTGAAAGATGAAGATGTATTTGTGTAATCATGCAGGAATTCTCTGTTAACCTCCCTCAATTATTTTTAAAAGCATGTTGCTATGGGAAAATGCTTCTGGAGTCAGTTATTTTAAAGCTTTCTTCCTAGATACTTAAACACATCCTTCCACTATTCTCAGATTTGAGGACAAACCTTTATCCAGCTGGTGAATGTAGATGTAAAGGATGTTCACTCTTCTGGGGATGAAGCATCATACCCACAGCTCCAAAACCTCCAAGCAAACCGCTGCAAAGCTTAATGAGAATTGGCCTCTATTGAAAAGTGAAGAAAATTACAGATAGTAAGTTTTAAAATTTAGGACAAAGTTTCTTTTCCTCTCCATCTTTAAAGTGGACAATTTAGGACTGGTACAAAGCTAATAATTACATCTTTTAAAAACAGAAAAAGAGGAACAGAGTCCAAGTTGGACAAAGTTCAGTGGCTGCTGTTTTCTTTAAGTGAATTTACCTAATAAATTACTCCAGTGATTATCTTAAATTTACTCCAGTGAGCTCTAAATTGGACTTTTCATTGCATAACATGCAGGCTCCTGAGTTGTGACTGATACTAGGCATCTATGTTTCTTCCATTCTGGCTGCTACTGTCACGGAAAACATTAAGGTCAACTTCACCTTTTTCAAAACAGTCAGCATTTGGTTTGGCTGAAGAAAAAATATTTTGGAATGGACTTCAGTGACCTTCTGCAAATTGATAGCTGAAACAGGCAAAGCTGAGTCACCAGTTGCACAGGGTTGAAATCCAACCCATACATCTGGAGCACATCTTGCACATCCAGTGTACTTGATGTTGTGACATTCTCAGGCTTCAAAAGAACTCTGAGAGACTCTGATCAGATTTTGATTGGATACTGCATGTTGCACGTAAACTCTGGCAGGAGATTAATTTAGCCATACACTCTGTAACACCTGGGTGTTGGTAGCTCTCCTGTTCTTTGTGCATTTCCCTGGGAAATTTCCGCTTCCTCAGAAGGAAGGAAATTCTGGGATTCCCACTGTTCTGGTGAGTGTGTTCCATCAGATCATTGATGGAAACAAGTGCATTTACTCCCTTTTATTTATGTGTCTATTCCTTTCAGGGTACCTTTTGATGAAGCCCAGAGTACTTGCAGCCCCTTTTTAAACTAATCCAATATCCTGGGGAAATTTAAGCTCTTTTGGGGTGGGAGTGTAAGGACTCCATCACTGTAGGTATTTACTGAACTTCTGAACCTCCTTCAACCTCCCAGAACAAGTAGCATACAACAAAGTTTTCAGAAGAGGAACCTCTTTGTTGCTGGCAGGATGTTGTATTGTGCAGAGGAACAAACTGTGTAACATTTTATGCTTAATGTCCCAATTTGTAGCCTCTCCCCAAAACATTTAAGTCCGTCCTGTTTTCAGAATTTATTAACAATTTCAGAAGTATCCTCTAGGTAAATACATTCTGCAACAGTTTCCTTGAGTGCCAAATTCTCAGCCTTCCCTGACAGCCTGTCTGCAAAAGCTTTGTTGTAATATTATTCTCAATAATTTGGTAAGTCTTAGTGTTTGCAGGAATAATCCAGATTCTGAAAACAACTTCCATATCCAGTGAATGATCTGGGAGCACTCATGCTGTTACACTCATACAGCAGGCACAGAACCACTTGTACTTTCTTATAAAGTGCTATTATTTTGCCCACCACAGTTTAGTCCTTTCTCTTATTTGGAAAACTTCCCCTGTGGATTTAAGAGCCATGGTTTCCATTATCTCATTTTATACAAATGAGGCTGGGTACTTGTTGAGACTCTCTGAAATGCCAGGGTCACATTCTGCTTGCACACAAGGCCGCTGAACAGAATTTCAAGTCTACATCTTAAGGAAGTATTTTCATCTTGCTCAGCATATAATGGCAGTGCCAGTAAGTTTGTTCTTTTTTTCTCCTCAAGATAAAGTGCATTGTATTTCAATCAGGACATTACCATTTTTCTTTTCCTTTCTGGAATGCAGAAAACTTAATGTATCACCAACTTTCTTGTTTACTTTGAAGAATCTCATCTATCTTTTAGGGATATATAAAAGCCCAACACCTCTAGAATTTGCCTCAAGCAATGTTTTTTTTTTCTGTCTCAAAAAAAGCAAAGACACAGAAACAATATAAAAGCTTTTTCTGGGCACTTAGTTACCAGTAATTTGCACCCGAAATTTGCAGTTAGAGACAAGAGATCTGTTGTCACTGGGTCTCTGAATAGTGGAATCACTGCTGGAAAAAAAACCCCAAACAACCCAAACAAAAAAACCACAGGGCAAACAGAAAAAAGTTGTTTTCCAGAGCTGTAAATGAAGCAAAGCATAGATTATGGCTGACAAAGTCCCATCAAAATACCATGAAGTACCTCAAAGTCCCCAGTAGGCAATTGGCATTTGTAATTGCTGGTGGTGGGGGGTAATTTGATCACTATCCAATCTGCCTTGTCTTTCCAGCATCTAGTTTAAATCCAGTACAGATGCCTGAAGGTAGGAGACTTCTACACTTACAAGTAGAGGAGCCTATACTTTTACAGCTGAAGGTAAGAGTTGGATGTCCCCAGAGAGCTACACCGAGTGCACAAAGCTACCTTACATTGGTTGTTGCATGTCTGTCCACTGTAATCCTTTCAGTCAGCCATGCTAAAGCATGTGCTTTCCTTTGTATTCTTTAAACAGTAAGAATTGTGTAGGATTTCAGAATCTTAAGGAAAATGTGTTTTCTAAAACATCTGCAGTATCCAGATAGTATGAATTGCTTTGTTTGCTTTGTGTGTGCACACAAACACACAATTTTTTTCCCAAGGTCTAAGATATAGTGATGGACAAAAATAATTTTTCTTAGCTATGGGGACTTATCTATGTCCTTACAAAGTGAACTCCCCAAAAACCTAGAAGACAGAGCAAGGTGACATGCTTCATCCCTTTTGTCTTGGCACAATCTTTGGTAACCATCTCCAAAATTGAGCCCCAGAGAAGCGGGGCTCCCACCCTAGCTTCCTCCCTCGCTCTCTTTTGTGAGATGAGGGCTCTCACTGAGCAGCAGGAGGGCTGAGAATATGCAGAGTCCTTTCACTTCACCTTGGATCTGTGAGGATAAAAGTGGCCACATCTCCTCCCTTAGAGACTTGGTCCAGGAGGAGAGGATACAGCATGTTTTGAGAGCTATTGTGGCAACCTCTTCCAGCTTTTAATTTTGTTTTCCTCTCCACTTCTTTATTTATCAAGGAGGGGTGAGAAATATCGCAACATATCCCAAGGATCTTCAGCTTGGACTGTGCTACTAAGCTGATACCCTGGGGAGAGACAATGTCTGAAATTCTTCTGAGGCTATTAGGAGACTGCTCCTTTGGGCCTGAAGAGGAAAAGTTTTATGAGTCTCTGGAGAGAATGTGAAAAATAACATTAAACTATTTAATCCTATTGTCCTCCCTGAGAGCAGTGGAAGAGGACATGTCTGTCTTCCCACTCTCAGGAACCTTCTGGCAGTGAATTTTCAGTCCCTATGTACAGCATGAGAAGATAATAAGGACTGAAAGACCTTGAGTTTCCACCAGAGTCCACATACAAAACTCAGCTTTTTCGTACTTCCAGATAACAAATAGGTGGTAATTAATAGGATCAGTCTGTACAATCCTGCTTGGGACTCAATCTGAAAATGATTCAATAACACCGTGTGTTCTACTGGTTGCACATGGAATGCAGTTATTCAACACATTGGTTGCTTCCAGGTATTTGCGATCATGTCTTTGGTTGTTTTGGGTTTTTTTTTCCTGAGAAAGAAGTATCTACTTACTAAGTTCTGTCATCATTATAATGTTTAGTCCCAAAGGCCAGAGCCATTATTTTCCATTTTCCATTGATGTCCAATGCCCTCCAGCTGCACTGTAGATTAACAGCCACAGGTATTAAATTTAGTAGAAATAGAGTGCAAAATACTAATTAAACAGGTCATGACAGCCACTGCCTTTAGTAGTGATGCCTTCCAGGCACGTTTGGGGTTAAAAATAAAAAGAAAAGAAAAGAAGAAGCAAAAAAAAGCATGAATTTATAGGTTTTCCAAGGAGCTGTGCTGGGCACAGGGGCCTGCTGAATGCAACCTCAGTTCAGCTACACGGGCTGGAGTGGCATTTTTCTTTGTTATCTCACCTGTGAGGTTCAGTGCCAACCTGTAGAGGACCAACACATTTGTAGCCTGGCAAAGGAGGTGCACTCGGCTGTCCTGAGGTGAGTGGGGCACTTGGGGTTTGTGCTAGCTGGATAGAAGTTCACTGCCCTGGATCCTGTCCACCTTTCTTTTTGGAGCTCATATTTGAAAGCATCATTCTACTCTGCAGCAGAAATAGCAGCAGGATGGTGTAACCCAGCAAACTAAAAGATAATTTCTCTAATTGCCACTGCTAAAGACACAGTCTGAGGTCACTGCACCCAAGTGAGGACTTGGGTTTTTTTCACTCTTCATGGAAGAGGGTAAAAATGAAATTTCTTTGAGTAATTTCCACCCTCATTTATGCAAGAGCAATGACGTTCTTTTTAATGATGCCTTCCTTTTAGTGACACCATGGAAACCTTGGGATTTTTAAAGGATTTGAACACCATAATTCACTGGGAATTGAAGAACAATTCTCCTGCTATGCCAGAGAAAAGAATTCAGCTTTTTCTCCTTGAAAGCAAAAGTAAAAGTCTTAAAACAAACAAAATCCTGAGTTTGGAGCTGTACTAGCTTGAAGTGAAATTCATTATTACTAATGATCTACCACAAAATATACCAGTTAAGTCCTAGCCGAATCCTCAAAATATGTGTTCAAGATGCATATATTTTGTGCTGATACTCTCTGCAGGAGTGAATTGCACTCCAAGTTCTGTTTGTTTGCTGAAACTAAGAGAAAGCCATGCTTCCTGCAGATTTCAAGCTTAAGCTTTCATAGCTCGCTCAAGCTCCTGGCATTTTGTGAAATAATTAAGGATTGGGTACAAATGCATTTTGGAGTTTGAGTCTGAATGAGCTATCCATATTTAAATGTACTGTGTAGCTGCATGTAGCTGTGTGTTGCAATTGTATGGCTGTGTTAAACTTCTCCAGCAGGTGCAACATGCAAAGAAAACCAGCACATCCCTTTTTAGACAATTTGCACTGAGCTGTCAGCAAGAGCAGAAATGAACTGATAAGTAGCTGGTGTCATCAGCTATCTGCAAATGGTGCTGATACCATTGAAGCAGATGAGATGAAAACAACACCAGCAGATGTAGCAGGAGTGTCCCCACAGGCCAGGTGGTACTTCATGCAATTGTGTGAGTGAGCTTGTATTGTTTCCTTGAAATATAAGAACTTAAACAGTAAGTGCAGCTTATCAGTTCAGTGCAAGTAAACTGATAATTTGGGCTCAACAGATTAGACTTTGAATATTGCTGTCATCTTCGATTGGCATACTGGGGAGAAGGAGAAAACCTCTTGAATAAAGAGGGTAAAAAAGGCCCATGTAACATCTTGAATTTGAAATCAAGTGAATATTAATATAACACAGTAGATCCAGTGGAGGTCTGGACCTAAGTTCCAGTTTTACAAGGCAATTATTTTTATGATATATTTTTTTCTGAATGGAACATTAAATTATTTTCTCTAAGGTAGAGCAGAAAAAGTGCATATGTCTCTGTGCCCCTGAATTCTGTCATGTGCTCTTTCAGGCAAGCAGCTCGCAAAAGTATGTTACACAATACATAAGAATTTAAATCCTCAGTAGCTGAATGCTAGTCCTTTGTAAACAAATTCTGGCTGTTTTGTCCCTTGATGCAGAGCCATTGTGGCACACCCCTGGACTTCTGTCTCCGCTCACTTTTTACCATCTCCACATACGACCAGTCTTTAGTTTCACCAGAGCTGTATTCTGAGCTAGTGCATAGCAGTGAGCTGGAGAATAGTTGGATGATATCCACTGTCTGACACAGACAGCAGCTAAAGGTGTGAAATTTCAACTACAAGGTTAAGTGCATGGATAAATTACCACAAGGCAAAACTAGCGTTAATGAAAGCTTTCTCTGTTAGACCACACAAACAGCTACAAAATAAACCCCACACCACCACTCTGCTTACTATTACGTGTTACCTGGATGGCAAGTTTCATTCCAAGATAATAAACCTGCAGTCAAAGCCTATTCTTTGCAGCTTGCCATGTCAATAGATTCCCCAGGGTCATTTCACAAAAGGGAGTGATGGGGGAGGCACAGAGAGCAATGATTTGCAAAGGTCCCACACCATGATGGTTTCAAGTCTGGCATGAGGACGCAGAGATTCTGATTGTCAGTACTAGGGGTATAATACACACCAGACAAGTTTCTCCTCACCCAGCCACCTTCCCTAATTTTATTTCCCCTCTGAAAGTCAAGAACTGCCAGACCCAAGAACTGTGTTTGAGCAAAGCCTTCTCCTACACCACTTAGTTCTCACACACTTTAGTTCTCACACACCACTCATGAAGACTCTGTAATTGGTGCAATGGTTGTGGAATTACAGTGGAAGTATAGTAAAATATACTGAGAATACAGGCTGTGCTGTACTGCCCACTTTTTGTAAGCATAATAATGAGTCCCCAAGAGACAGCCAATAAAGCCCAATTATTCCATCCAAATGGTCCAGCTCTCAGAGGTTGGCAGGTTTTATCATTACTTGTGTGCTGCTGGAAACAGAAAAAAATGAAGATCCTGAAGTTTTTGTAGGAAAAACTCAACTTTGATTAGGCTTTTAACGTTATTTATTCTGCAAAACTTCCCCACTGGAGGTCTGATAAGCAATCCCTTCCTCCTGCACTGCTGCTCCTAGAGATAAAGTGCTTGGTCATGGCTGGGCAGAAAGACACTGGACAGCAATTACTTTTCAGGATATAAGCACTCCTTCTTAAATTGACTATAGTGATCATTTAGGAACAACATGATTTGCTTCCTCCCCTGACAGACATTGTGCTGCCTGTGCAGTATTTTCCGTGGGGCCAAGTCCCATTCCATGGGGTCAAGCACCTCATTTGAAGTGACCTATGGGGTCATGAAATAATATCCCTGAGGGAGTAAGATCAGGGATTTAGGGTATCAGTACCCCCATAAGCCAGCGACGGGCCCAACCCTTTAAACCACTGAAAGGCCTTAAATTTTATATTTAAGCTACACCAGTGGTTTTAATAACCTTATTCAAAGAGCATCAGAGTAGGGCAGATATTTTACTGTGCCAAAAAAGGTAGACCTCAGCACAGATACTCCATAGCAAGTGCGCCTGTTCTTTTATTAATTGCAACAGTATGATATTTCACCTCAGCCAGATGCATCCTCTGAGGGTGCCTTTTCCTTCCCTCCCCTATCACACACAGCAGGGACCTGCCATTTGCATGGGCAGTGGAAGATGTTCCCCTGTTTTCCTCATGTCTCAGTGGAGAACCTGCTCTCAGCCTGCAAGTGGCTTCATCATAACTCTTTTACTTAAAGACATCAGGTAGATTATTCTACCAGAATGACTTTTTTATTTTTAAAAATAATTTTTAAAACATTCCCGCTATCTTAGCTAAACTGCCACAAATTAGAGCAACAATATTGAGAAATAATTCTGTAATGACTGGTGATAAGTCCAGGATAGACAAACACACAGAAGTTCCTCATCTGCACGTGCTGGAAAGTCACAAAAATCCAGAAGCCACCACACTGCAGAGAAATAACCTCACTGATATTTAAAGGATCATCAATATAATTGAATTCAAAGAGATAGAATTTCTAACTTCCCTTGACAGCATGCAACCTAAGTGTAGTTAAAAATACAGCCAGTGGCTTTTCAAGTGCAGGGTAATGCAGTGCTAGCATTTTAAGGTTTGGGCTCTTACACACAGAGGTTGCACACTCAGCAGTTTTTGGTTTCACTCCTAGAGGTAGAACTGTGAGATTTATAGGGAATGACAAAAGTGATTTTGACCCACTGTCCTTTTCTGCAACTAATACCTTTGCCCTTCATGCTGTTGGTCTTGATTAACATTTGCAACATGGAGCCTGGGAATAGCATAGATGTTGCACTGGCACCACCCTCACCAGAGCTCAGAGCAGCTCACTTTCAAATATGAAAAATAAGTCAGAAAGCTGGTGAGCCCTCTCCAAGGCTCTTCATTAAGGTTAGTAAGTAGCCATTCCCCAAATTCCTCAGCAGGTTTCCTGTTTTTGGGAAGCATTGTTGGCCATTGCATGCACAAGTGGGGCTGCAGAATTCTTGGTGTTTCCTCTTACAGGCATGGTATTTTCCATGTGGATTCTCTGCTGTAAAGGATCAGTCCATTACCTTGTACCTTGGAATATTAACAGAATCTTTCCTGCTGAGCTGCCATCTATTTCCTGAAAACCTCCAGAAATTTAGCATCATTGATATCTCAAGAACATTTATCAGGTTAAAATTGAATTTGTCAACAAATTCAAGAATAACCGTGTAGGAAGACAGACAGAAAACATGACTGTTCAAGCTTTGCTTATCTTAAGAAACAGGCTGCAAAACCCACAAATGAATAAAACAAACACAGCAGAGGCAAGCTCCCTCTCCCCCAGGTCTGTAAGCAACTACATCCTTCCTTTTGGTAGAGAAAAACAGTGTTTGTCCCACGGGAGAGGAAGAAAACACAATGTGAAAAGCAGTTTGCATTGGAAGTATTCTTAGCAGGCAAAAATCCCCCCAAAACATATAAATTCCAAGTTCTTTCTCTCATCTCTCAAAAAGCCCTTCTCCTCCCAGGGCTAATTTACAATACTGGAAGAAAGCCCTCAGCCAGGTGTGCTCATACATCGCTGGATGCATCTGACAACAGCAAGAGGCTGCCTTGCCCTCAGAGCCTTGTGGTCAAAATGGACTTGCTGGTTTGAGGTCTTTGAAGACAACAGTCCTTTGACCATTTTAAGGACGAGTATAATCCATTCAGGAACATGAATTTCAACATGGGCCACTTTCGGCCATTCAGTGCCTGCAGCTTTTTACTGAGGGGTAGAAGGAGTAGCCACCAGGCAGAGTAAAATCCTGTTGGAAGCAGAAAGCTTATACTGGAGTCTGTGGCCAGTGGGATGCAACAAAAAGAAAACCAAACCACTGCAGGAAGTGACAATTATTTTGTAAGTTAAGCTCTCCCTTGTTAAAAATTTTGATAACAGCAGTAAAAATAATTCTTTAGGGGAAACTCTTGTGTAGCACAGAAGAAGGACAGGAAACTACTGGAGGAATGCAGTTGGTTTGTTTTTTTGTTTTTGTTTTT
>VWYI01021314.1:97887-109479 GCA_013399455.1 Anthoscopus minutus | reverse complement strand
TAGAGAGGAACATTCTTGCTGTTATTTGGCTAACAAAACTCTTCTCTCATGTGTTTTTAATGTTATCTTCCTACAAAAATTTTTAAACAGCTTCACAAGCATAGTGGGTATCACAAATTCCTTCTGTATAATGCTCACAACAGCATCTGAAGCATCAGGCTAGCAAAATAGCCAATGAGAAAACAGCAGTGTAGCAGGGTACCCATAAGAACTCAAATTCATTTCCCTGCCGATATCATCCCATTGGCAACTGTCAGATGTTGACCACAAACATGTGAGCATTTTTCCTGCCTCTGTGAGACTTTTTGGGTTTCAATGAAAACATACTGTAATTTTTGTTTTCTTTTATTTAATGTGCCATTTTATCTTTCTGGGTATAGCTTTTATTAAAACAGTTGGGACCCTTATGTTGGGTGCAGTGTGGTGAAAGCTACCTAAATGACCAGCTCAACAACCTACACTAAAAAACCTACATAAATGCATTTTCACTGATAACAAAACAGAAGACTTTAAAAATTACTAGGTTAGCTACCATTAAAACAAGGGTATTCAGATTATTATGATTTTTTAGCGCAAATTGCTTCTTCAACATGCTATTTGGGGTAAGGAAAGTTTGCTCAGGGGATGACAGAATGAGAGCCACTTCTAATAGAGGCCTATTTGAGGCTGTAAAGTGATTGCAGTTTCACATCCTGTTCTTTTTGTAATTGAACTGAGTTTCTTGCTGCCACCTCTCCTCTGTTAATCATCACTACATTCACCAGATATTATAACCAGATCACAACCACTGGCATAACCAGCCTTGTCTTCATCCTCTAAGCAGGCCCTCAGTATGATTCACACTCCCTAAACGTCTTCATGGTAAGAAAGATTAGTTAAGAGCGAGACTTCTGATTTTGGAGAATGCTGACAGGGAACAGTAATACTCACCTGGCTCAGTTGTGCTACAGTGGTTACCTCACCTGTCAGCAGTCTGAAAGGAAGATTAGCTACAGGCTGGCATGAACTGACCTCAGTAGGCATATCATTCAATCTACAGACTGGCTTTTTACCTTGTCCTGGTTTAGGAATGGTACTTTCCAATTTAGTGTCCCACCGAGACTCTCCCAAAGCAGGCGCTGCTCCTTTACTCCTCCATTACCCTTCCCCTTCTCACTGTGGCAGGATGGAGTTGAGATTTGCAGGTACAAAAGGTGAAGATCACGGGTTGAGATAAGAACAATTCACTCTAAACGGCAATAAGATAAGAAAAATAATAACAGCAACAGTGTTAAAAACAAAAGTATGGAAAAAAGGGTGATCCAAATGCAAAAATGCTCACCCATAGATCTATAGACAATGAACAATGGCAGAAAATGCCACTGTTTTTCACCCTTCTTCTCAGAAGAGAGTACCTTGCCCCCTCCCCTGGCAATGGTGTAAGGTGGTGTGGAATAAACCTCTGGGTCCTGGCCAAAACTAGAACACACCTGTAATGTAATTTCTAAATGCTAGGAAATCTCTATTTCTCAGAAGAGATAGTACATTGCCTATGAAACTGAGATATTAATAATATAAATGATAGGTCAGTGCCATTTCAAAATCAGATATAATCCTGAGCATAATTAAAGAACTCTGTTTAGGATGCATTAGTAGCAGTTACTGCTACAGTATTCTGATATTTATGCAATCAAGCAATTATCAAAAAATTATTATATGAGTTATCTTAAATGGATATAACCAGAAAAGGTTAATGTAAGCCAGAGATAATTAATCACTTCTGTTTTAATAACAATACTAAGAAATGTTTGTCCAACATGACCTTATCTTCCCTCATTTTGCAGCACACTATCCGTGTCCTCAGTCTACAGTGCATTCATTGCTGTGATATTTTGTGGGGAAAGCAAACCAAATAGAGCCCAGATATTTGATTTCTATTCTCTCTTCTCCCTTCTCCCCTAGTCCTCAGCAAGACATCTAACTACAAATCCTTATTTTTCATATCTGTGATATCCAGACAATATTATCTTTAGTATCTGCAAAATCAAGCCAACAAAGTAAATGATCACGGCTGACAGAAAGATGCTTTTCATATCTTAGATGAAACAAATGAAAGAAGGTAAACCACAACAGGTGTATAATTTTAACAGCAGCACGTGTAAGGATCTCCTAAATGTGACTCAAACACCTAACAACAGTCTGAACAATGATAATAGGTTGTAAGTATTTAAAGACTTCTATGTATTAACCAATACAATTTCATAGTTTTACTTAGATGCTGTTCCCTTATACAAATATTAATTTTAAGCAGAAAGAGGAAACTACCATGGTTCTCATGATATACATTTTTATAATGACTAAAATGACAGAATTGATCCTTATTTTAAACTTCACTTTGACTAAAAGTGAAGCACAATGAAAATATTATTACAGTCAAACACAGATCATGTGGTTTGTTGGTTGGTTGGTTTGGTTTGGTTTCAGGTTTTTGTGTTGTATTCCTAGATTACACAACTGTGCATGAAAACCATCCCAAATTATTTTTCTGTTAGGACTTAATAAGTTGTTTCATATAATTCTGCCTTTTTTCATGTGGTTAAGCAATGTTTTCTTTCCCCAAAATTTAAACAATTCAATTGAGCATTCCTTTCTGGGTAAAACAAGCTCCCTCTGCTGGAGCTGCAGAAGAGAATATGAATCTGCTTAGGTCCTGTGGATGAGGGCTGGACAGCGTTTGGGGTTTTGCCATTCATTTCAGGAAAGTAAATTTTCTTACACTTCTAGCTTGTTAAAAGCACCATTTAAAGAAAAATATGTGAAAGTATTATCTACAGGGAGTGTTGGAGCACTGATGAAGACTACTGTGTTCAAAGGGACAAAGAAGCCTTTCTCAAGACCTATGTTTTTCACTAGTCATCAGAAAGTCACTCCTTACTGTGAAAAGAAACTAAGATTTTTAAAAGGAAAGGAAATTTGATTATGCTTCTTTCATCCCTGAAGAGTTTAATTTGCTGCTTAGTATACCTCACATGTTTTTCCACGACAGCAGAAAAATTGCACAGCCTCCTCTTTCAGCATCCTGAGATCTGTTCAGAAGTTATGAGATTCTGTATGAAACTATTAAAATAACAAGAGAGCACATTTTTGGAAGGGCTTCTCAAAAGGGGAAAAAACCCATGGAACTACATTTTGAGGTGCTCTTTTCTTAATGAAAGGTGAGATTATAGATTTAATGGCTTTATACTAAAATAGAGTAGTGTTAGATATGATATTAGGAAGAAATTCTTTACTGTGAAGGTGGTGAGACACAGGAATGGTTTGTCTAGAGTGGTTCTGAATCCCCATTCCTGGATCTGTTCAAGGCCAAGTTTGATGGTTCTCAGAGCAACTTGGTCTAGTGGAAGGTGTCCCTGACCATGGTAGGGGAATTGAAACTAGATCAATCTAGAAAATTGAATCTTTAAAGTCCCTTCAAACTCAGACCATTCATGATTTTATGATTATGTGATCATCATTTCATTGTATACAATTTATTAATTATAGTTATAATTAGACGGTTATGATTATTATAGAATCCTCAGTCTCCAAGTGTTGCTTAAGGAAAAAAACCAAATAACATGAAAATCAGAACAATTACATTCAATAACTGCAGTTCCTACAATCTGAAAAAAAGCCCTTATTTTTCAAAGTTTTGTACAAAACAAAAACCAATTATGACAATTATATGCCCATTTTAAATAATATTTGTTCTTTGGATCATTGCTGTCCCTAGACTCAGCATATGTTAACTGATGTGAATGAATTGAGAAGTGTGACATGTTTCTGCTCAAACTGCAAAGTTTCATAGATGGTTGTAACAGTCTGTCCTTACCAGGAGTTGTGACCAATTAAGCTTAGAAAGCTCTCCTGGAAAGATTAACTTTTCTCCAAAAGAGACAGACAGCATGTTCCATATTAAATTTCATTATTTTGCATATCTAGTGTTCTATCCTCTGGGAACTGGTTTTTGTAAATCCCACTGCAAATTCCTCTTCCATGAATTTTGTAGCAATCTAATAATTGGTAGTTATTTAACAAGACCTTTTTGGGTTTCATTCATTTGTGTGATTTAAATTTTGACCCACAATATGCACATATTGAAGAAAGAACAAAACTGAAAGTGAAGAAGGGATAAAACTGTCTTTTCAGATAACTACAGGAGCCCTTTGTGTGGTTGCATGGCTAGAAGATAGTGTGCTTAAGCACAACTACATGTTGCCATTTGCACGTTACCTTCCACTCCTTCCTGTCTACTGGAAAAGTGGAGAAGTGCTGTTAAACAAAATGGAATTAGTAGATTATGCCGTCATTTCCTATGGGAAACAGCTTCTCAGAATCACAGAGTGGTTGAGCTTGGAAGGGATCTCTGGTCCAAACTCCTGCTCAAGCAGAGACACCTAGAACCAGTTGTCCAAGACAGTGTCCAGTTGGTTTTTTACTATCTCCACAGATGGAGACTTGTCTTGGTTTAAAAAGACAGGTGTCTGCTTAAGGAAGGCAGAAGCCTTCCTTGAAACTCTAAATCATCCTCCCCTCCTTTTCTGAATTATTATAATCTTGAAATCAAGGTGCTCTCAGGCAAAGATATGGGAATAGGAATAGCAGTTCTTTACTAAGGAAACTAAAATAAAAATGCAGTAGCACAAAAATAAGGAAAACCAACAAAAAATAAAAAAGCCCAACCCAACAGAAAAGGCCAACAAAAATCCCTGAAAACAACAACAAAAAACAACCAAACAAAAAGCCCAACAACAACAACAACCTACAGACAGAGTCAGAATACAACCTGATACCCTGTTGGTCAGGGTGTTGGTAGCAGTCCAATTAAATGGTGGCTGCAGTCCTCCTGGAGTGACAGATGTGGTTCTGTTGAAGCAGTGATCCTGTAGAAAGGCACAGTTCTCCTCTGAAGGTCTGGTGGTGGAGATGAGTCCAGCTTCTCCCTGGGAATCCAGTGGAGAAAGGCTGCTTGTGAGTTCTGAGTCTGTTCTGAGTCTCCAAAGACATCCAGGTGTAAAAATGCTTGGTTCCTCCTCCTGAGTGGAGCATCTCACAATGGGATGATGTAATTTTATCGGTCATGCAGTGAGACCCAGTGGCCCATTAACAGAAGATATCCCCCACTTATGAAGGATGGGTCGTGGAAGAGATAAGGAACACTGCTGCATCTGGTTTCAACAGCTGCTCCAATAATAGAAGATATCTCCCAGTTATGAGGGATGGGTCATGGAAGAGATAAACTGCCCCACCTGGTTTCAACAGATAGTAATAGAATACATACTTTTGGTTACATCTTGCATTGCAACCCTAGACAAGACTCCATCATCATTCTGGGCAACCCGTGCCAGTGCTTGGTCACCCAAGCGGAAAGGTGTTTTCAGATGTTCAAATGGAACTTCCTGTGTTTTCATTTGTGCCCATTGCTTCTTGTTTGTCTGGACACTCTGGAAAGAGCCTGACTGAATCGTCACATGCTTGTCTAAAGGTATTCATATACATTGGTAAGATTCCCACTGAGTCTTCTCTTACACAGAGAACACTATTTTGGCCATGACTTCATTTTTCATGCCATATCTCTGCTCTGACCATGGGAAAATATCACCACAAGTGTTTTCTCATGCAGATAAAAGACACACCTCATCTATGAATAAGACATGCCTTTTAAAGCCAAAGAAGAACAACATTATGGATATTCTGAAGCCAAATACTTCCTCTGTGATCTTTTTATGAAATATTTTCACTGACAGCATTGGATGAGGGAAGTCCTAAAACACTGCCACGTCTTCTACTGGATTTTTTTGTTGTTGTGTCCATCAGCCAGCCTCTCACCAGCACTAGGTAAATCAGAGGCAGAGCTTTTAATTATAAAGCAGTTTTTACTGCCTCCATTGAAAAGGCACTAGAGTTAATGTAGGACACCTCCCAGAAGAGTTTGGGATTGGGACAGCCACAGTAAATGATGGCAAAGTGAAAATCAATTGTCATTAAGAATTTCTTCTCATGTGTAGTAAGATGCTTCCTTTATTACACCTAGCAATAGTATGACGAGTCTTCTCTCAACAGACTGACAACTACAGGCTGAGAAATCTAGCACAAGAATCAGTATCAAACAAAGGAAAAACATCTTAGGAAGGCCAAGAAATTTAAAAAAAAATCACAGCATATGCTTGGATTCAGTTTCTTAAAGAGTCTGAAAGTTTGTCATAAAGTAGTGACTTTATGAGCCTGGTCAAGGAGAAATGTTTCCACCTGCTGTATACTTTGCATCTGTAGTATCTATATCTCACCAATCTGTCGGTAAATATACTACAGGAGATTGCATGGAAGGCCTCACTGAGCTGAGGAAAACACTATCCACTTCTCATCTCTTGTCTATGTGAGATGTTACAAAAGGCAATCCAACTGGCCTGGTGTGACTTGTCCTTGCTAAGGACATTGTCCATACTCCCAATCACTTTATTCTCCTTCAGTTATCTGGACATAGCTTCCCAGAGGACTCACTCCATAATCTTACCATGGACCTAAGGTGAGGCTGGCCAGCCTGATATCCTTAGACTCAGCTTCTCAACCCTTTTGAACATTATTTACTTTTCTCAAGTCATCAAATACCTCTTTCTGAAACACCATGATAATCTGAAGGTTGTACAGTGTGTCACAGGGGAATCAGCCAGCTCCCACAGTGTCCTGAGGGGCATTTTATTTGGTCCCATGGGATTGTTTGCTTCCATTCTGCTTATGCAGCCCCTAACTCCACCCTCCCTTACCCTGGGCAACATTCCATTTCCCAAGGCCTTAGGGACTTAGGAGACCTGAAGACAAACACAACTAATAAAAAATCAAGGCAAAGATTTCACTGAGAGTCTAAGACTTTCCATAGAATCCCTTTTTGCTGCTCTACATGTCTGTTCATCATATCAGCTCTGGCTTTCCTAGCTCCATCATTTTTGTTTCTCAAAAAGTTCTTGGAGCTTTGGCCTGTTTTGCATAACCTCTTAAGCAAGGAGACCTGTATGCTACTTCTGAAACTGCTTTTTTTGGCTAACATACAATGGTGAAAAAATCTATATAGCACAGAGTTCCAGTGGCCAGGGCTACTGCTCTATGTTTCTCTATCCATCCTCACATAATTGCACTTGACTGCTGGATCAGAACTTACATCACAAAAGTTCACTCTCCTGTACCTTGAGCAGACATACTTTGAAACAGTAAACACAACTGGTATTCCCTCCATTTTATGTCTGTGTTATAGAGCTGATTAAGAGCCATTCTGCACCAATGTTCCATCAGCAGCAACACCAAGCCTCCTCAGCCTTACTGAAAAATCATTTAAAATTCACAGCTTCGGGTGCAGGTGGCACTGCAGAACACCAACTATTGGTTTTGCTCTTTCTGAATTTACATTCCTTCTGTTCTAGATAGTATGGACAGCCTCTAACCTTTTCACAGCTCCTACCTGTGACAGGCAGCTGAAGTTGTTTCCTTGAGAATGTAATAAAAGAACACATGAGCAGAGGTCTTTTTGAAGTTATAGGATGTTCTGTTTGAAATATGTTAGGCTTTGTTAGGGGAAGAGAATTTACTATTCCATCAGAATCTGATGTATAAAATTCAGTGCGTTCTTTTTAATGAGCAAATATGACACACGAGAAAATAAGTTTAGTATGCCAGTTAAGGTTCAGAGAGAAGAAATTCAGAGATTCCATAATTGTTTGAAATCCACCTTCTGCTCCAGCATCATATATGTGCCTTCACTTCTGGTGCTTCAGAGATAATTTCCTCTTGGAGACTTTTAACCAATAATTAACTGTTTCTGCCATATATAAAGTAAAAGACTGACAGTAGTTTTGCTATTGTCAGCTCAGAACAGAAGCAGTCTGTAAGAGATAGGTCTTTTTGTCCTTAGTTAAGGTACTCCTGCTTGACCTTGATGTACCCCTTATGCATTTTTCAGCAAACGGTGTGTGTATGTATGTGTGTACTTTTAAGTTTTAATAGGAGAAGTAAAATATTTAGCAATCTGTTATGCAAGGCGCTATCACTTTTCTGGGTGCTCAGTCAAAAAAGCAAAGATGAAGCACATTTAGAACAAGCTTTTAAATTAAGCCTATTTTCTCTCAACATACTGAATACCATAGTGCTAGTTCTGGAAACTATTACAACATTTTTAGAGCTGAAAAAGTAATCATAATGAGATCTTGCAAACAATGAACTCTATTCTCCTTCTGACATACAGAAGGATTTACGAACACATTATTGCCTGTGCATTCAATGAAAAGTCCCTTGTGCATCAGCAAAATAGGTCACAAATAACCACAAAGTTCTTCCACAATTACAGTACTAGTTTCACCCATATAAGTTTTATTTAGTATTATCATTATTATTATATTAACAGTAGATGGCAACATTTTGTTGAAACTTGGAAAACCTTTGTGAGCTATACAGATTCATTTCAGTTCTGAAATGAGACTTAGACATACAGAAAAATAACATATAGCATATAATTAGAAACTATAAATTAACTAAATAGTTTAATTATCTAGATAAATTAATATTGCAGTTATCTTATTACCTTCAAAATTCCAGCTTGCCCAGAGACTTTCTGACTGAAATCCAGCTGTGCTCTTACATAAAATCATAACCAGAGAAAAACAGCAGGTTAGTTCCTTAAGGAGTTATCAATAAAGTTTTTCCTGAACTGCCAGCATCTCAGTATGTCTGGATCAAGTTTTTCAGTTTAGGTATTTAAAACTCTCCAATTTCTACCACATCTTTTTTCCCCCTGAGATGCTCAGTGACTATTCTCATTTAATGCTGAAGTTAATAAGAATTGTGCTGTTTTCTTGATGAAAATGGGAATATCCCCTGTAATGCTAAAGGATAGAGCTCAGCTACACAGTTACTAAGATCACAATAAAATTGAAATCTCTTAATCCTTTAGAACTTGTTTTGTAATAGATGTCTGCACCCCTCAGGTGCAGGCTCAGGCATAAAGTGAAGCACAATGTCTCTACTCACCCAAACTGGGCGTCAGCATCCTGGGCTAGATTCTAGTCTTTGGATACACATGGAAGGAACTTGTGTAATGTCAGGCCAAAGGTTTAGGAAAGGAAATGTGAGCTGCTTGGAGCTCCCTGGATATACTAATCAAAGTAAGGTGATTTGTGTGTTTAATTAGATTAGGCTGCACTGCCTAAACTAACAACTTGCCTTGTAGATCTGTTCAAGCAAAAAATTTCATTCCAGTTTTAGTTGTTTTAAATATTAAATATAGACCTTTTTGTAACATATGTCTCTCAGTGTGTGACTCCTTGTCTGGATCTGACTTGAAATCTTCAGCTACATCTTCACAACAACAAAAAAGACCATATAGTCATGGAACATTCATATTCTGTTTAAGTTACAGTGAAAGTAAAAAGCAGATCAGCAGGTATCCTAACGGTGGATGCCTTTGTGAACCTCTCTGACCATGGCACACTATTCTCCATGGATAGTGCATCAATCACTGCAAAAGACTAAGGCATTATTCCCGGCTTTCAGAAGCACAGCCTGGGCCTTGTGCTGTTTGTGCAGACAAGTACAGAATGTCATTTGAGAGGGAGAGCGGGAGCTGAGTGAAGAGAGGGGGCCCTGGTATGGGGAAGAGAGAAGAAAAGAGAAACGAAGAAGGCTCAGACCCTGGAAAGCAAGGTGACTTTTAAGCTGCCAGGGGTTTAACAAAAGCAGTCCTGAGGTTATCCAAGAGGAAGTGAGTTTCTTATCATAAATAAACAGATGATTTCATGGGCATGCTCTGGATCTCACCACACTTCTGTGTGTATCCTATCAAGTGATGTTTGGTCTCTGACTTTTTCTTGAGGAAAGATTTCTTCTGCAGAACTTCCCTTCAGGCTGCATATTCATTAGGGCGTTTTTGTGGATGTGAAAGCATTCAGCAAATATTCCATATATTTAGAGCTACAACACTTTTTTCTTGATAATGGAATGATAGATAGATAGATAGATAGATAGATAGATAGATAGATAGATAGATAGATAGATAGATAGATAGATAGATAATCAAGAAATTGAATACTCTGTAATTTAAAAATCTCATGAATGCAGGGCAGCTTCTGTATTCTTCAGATACACAGAGATTAAGTTATTTCTAAAATGTATTTTCTCAGAAGAAAGCAGAAGCATCTACAGATATATGTAAATAGACTAGGATTAAGTAACTGAAGCTGCATTCTGTACTTTTATTGTGACTGCAGAATTCTTTTGAGTATATCTTTCTGCAAGATATCCAGTGCAGCTGCTTACTCATGTGCCAGACCTCTGGCTGTCACATGAGTAAGAATAGGAAGCTGCTAAAACTTTGGCTGGCTGCTAGTACTGGTTTAAAATGAAGTCCTATCACAAAAGACAGAAATGTTTAAAAGCTGAAAAGCAAAACAAATCAGGAGATACAGTCACTCATCATAAGAAACATTACACCTACAAGATGTGATGCTAAAGTAAATTTCAGTTTGCAAAATTAAGAAGTCGGTAGGCAACCGAATGACCCCAGAAATAATTAGTCAGGAAACATTATCAGTATTCTCTCCTAAAACAGCAATGCATTCAGCCAGCAATTGCCTACTAGCAGTGTGTGCCATTTTGTGAAGCTGGAGGAGACAAACATAGCCAGCCCAAGAGGTTAAATGGAGAAGTTGGAGCGCAGCTTTTCATACACTTCAGCTTGAAAATAACATGGGTAAAAGAGGGCCTCTGATTTGATGCTGTCTTTTCTGGAATGTACAGTGCAACTGGATCTAAATTTTGGAAGAATGCCCAGTTTCAAATGCCTAAAGCCTCTGTTGAAAGCAGTGGAGACTATACACTGCCAAAGTTTTATGTATGCAACTGCAGATTGATTGCCAAATGGCANCTGCCAAAGTTTTATGTATGCAACTGCAGATTGATTGCCAAATGGCAGTGGTGGGCTTTGATCATGAATGTCTGGAGAGAGAAGTCTCAGTAGGTGCCCTTTCCCCCATTTTTCCCTTTACCCTCCTAACTCTACTCTTATTCTGTTTTCCCCCTGCATTTACTACAATCCTTTCACTGATATCTGAGATATAAAAGTTCCTCTTCCCACATATTTCTTTTCTTTAACAGCTTGGTAGTTGAGGACTGTGCAAGAGGAGTTAACTGGAGAAGGTGCAAGGATATGCAACTGCTCTAACACATTGTCTATTATGGGCTTTATGGGTGAGAAAAACAGTTGAAGATAATTTCCTCTCATTTTCTGTTTCTCATTAGTAAATTGTGAGGAATTCTTAGGTATGGAACATCCAAGTGGGATCATCATCTCTATGCAAAGGAAAATTATTTCCTTATAGTTTGGTCAATGTGTGAGTCAGAGTCGCATAAAAGATGTAATAAGCTCCTTCTTCTTGCAATTAGAGGTTTTGTTCTAATGGGAAATTAAAATTTAAGTCCAGTAGAATTAGGTGTGAAATCTTTCAGATTCCTAGCTAACTGTGTATTGTAATTCCATTTGGCAGCTAATAGGACTCAGAAAATTACTTTTATTGGACTGTATTTTCCATTTTA
>VWYI01021314.1:70976-97874 GCA_013399455.1 Anthoscopus minutus | reverse complement strand
TATTGGATTGTATTTTCCATTTTACATACACTTCTGGAACTGTGCAAAATGACAGCATACTGCCATGAATATATCTTTAGTCTATATTCACTTCTCACTTCCTTCCTTTAATGAAAAGAAGGGAAACACATCCATTTTTACTCCTTTTTACTGAAAAAAAGAGAGTAGCAGTCTTAATACTTACATGCCTAACAGATGGAATGAAATTATAAAGAAATGCCTGAGAGTATATGTTCTGTTTTCTAGTGAAAAGTCTTGTACAGTCAAAGAATTCAAACCTTTTTTTTTACTGATACTTTCCCTAAAATGAGCCTGTTCATTCTTCTTTATATCTGCAGTTATGGAGAATCATCTCAGAAGCTTCCAATTCTGCCATAAAGACAGATGTTTGAACAATTCCCTCCTGCTCTGCTTCAGCTGTTCAGCAGAGCTTGCCTCAGAAATAAAGTACCAGTTACCTCTAATTCTGGCTGCCTTTTCAGGAATGATACAGTGACTTTTTTAATAACAAAGCTACCTTCTCTGTTCTAAGGATTAACTAGAAAACCTCTGGCAAACACAGATTCAGCTCATCAACAATAGAACTTGCTCGGGCTTCTAGCTTTTGAACTTGCAGACCAACTAGTATAATTTTTATGAAGCCATGGTGGGGATCATCACACTGAGTCCCCCATCTTCATCTCTTCAGTTCTTCATCTCTCCCTTTCAGGCACTATGGATTCACTTATTTGTTGAATAAAAGCAGAGACCAGGTCAGGTCACTTGGGAAAGAATGTAGGTTGCCTTATGGTGTGTTCTGCTGTGAATGCAGTGAGGTAGCGAATTTGAGGTACTATTCAAAGATAAATGGTCTTGAAGGTCTAGTTGAAGACTAGAGACTAGAGACTTCCTCCTCATTGAAGAGAGGTGGACTAGTGAACATTTAAAAGGTCCCTTCCATATCTATTCTGTGATTCTATGGAAGCTACATCACCACACTGTCTTACTCATAAGTTAGTGTCCTTAGGTGTGGATGTGATGACTTAAAGAAATGAAATGAAAAAATACTCAAACCAGGTGAGGATATAGCGTCAGTATGCTTTTCGGAGTTGCCATGTAATTTGCTCTTCACAGGGAGTGGCATAAATGTAAAAAAATTATACATTTATGTTTTCCTTTCCATTGGTCCCTGCCTTAACATTACAGGAGAGGTTCTTTACCCTCAGAATCCAAAAGCCTTCAGAGAGGTGAATCACAAAACAAAAAATGAAAAGAAACCTGGCTTTGCATACTAGAATCTTGATCAGGGCAAGGAGGAGTAAAAAATTAACTTAAAATGAACTCCCATGAAAAAAAAAACACCAACAAAACATAAAACCCCACAAAGATTAAGTATTGAAAATTATCTATATCCAAAAATATGGTAACAAAACATGGAAAATCATTTTTGGAGGGAACTAATTTAATATTTATGAATTAGGATGACCTCTGCATACTTCACCAAAGTTCTTATTTTACCACTCCTGAGCTTATAAAAGAGGGTATATTTCATCCCAGGGGTAATGTTAAGATACTGTGAGTTAAGCACAGAAATATGTGCTGAACATCCCCCATTAACAGACAGGGAGGAGCCTTGTTCATAAGACTAAGTCTTGAGTAACCCTTTCACAGCCTTCCTTCATGTCTGCCTCTGCTGCAGTGCCCTGGTCTGAGGAAACTTTTATGTGCAGAGACATGACAGCCTATGCAGCGACTGGACTTGCTGGAGTCCCTGTGAGAGGTCTTCACTCACACTTAATACTGGCTCTGAGGTTATTTGTTATAGCAGTTATTGGTGGACTAGAAACAACATTATTCCTTTCTTTCCCTTTGTGGGCTACAAAGGGAAGGAAATTAGCATAAAAAAGTACAGCATACTGTGACCATAGGTATCACTAGGACAACTACTATAACATGGGGTGGCCTCCAGCTCTGATTACACCAAAATCTAATTTGATTCCTCTAACAGCAGGCATCTGAAGAGTCATCCTTGCCCCACCTGTCATTTCTAAATAGGCCATATGTGCTTCAGTTCCCAAAGGTGCAGGACAAATTCCCAGATAGTTACTCTGTCTGGAAACATTAGGGGTGGACATATCCAAATAGCAAGAGAAAAATATCATCTCCCTTTCTTCTCCCCATTCTCATGACAGCTGGGATAGGCCATCACCATGGTGTTCCTCAGCTTTCAAGAAGAAATCTAGGTACTTCATCCTTCCTTGTTACATCCCATTTCCCCTTATTCTTAAAGATTCTTCTTTACTCTGGTCACATATATGTCAATCAAAGAATTTGTTTAGATTTCAGTCTAAATTTCCACTAGTAAAATTCTGTAGTGAGGGAGCATTTAATTTCATAGCTATGGAAGGTGCTGATCCTTTCCATTTTGGTGGCTTGCACAACTCTGCCAAGCTCATCTGCCTAAAGCAAAATAGAGATCAGGTGTGGCATGGTGCCCCTCATACTGGTGAAACACCTCTGTTTCCTGAAACAGGACAACAGGGGCCACCTGTCTGACTTTGAAGATCTGATTCTCATGACTGAGTTAGTAACAGCAATGACCTATAAGCAGCCAACTGATGTTAGATGTGAGCTGATTAAGAAGCCAGGGAAAGGGTGGAGGGTGTAGGTGCCCAGCAAACAATATCTGTCCACGATGAGGTGGTTATCCTGGAGCACACAGTGCAAAGCTTAGACTGCAGGAAGCTGACAGCTCCGTGGAAAAGCTCTGCAAAGAGATCTCTGCAAGAGCCAAACTCTCTGGAAAGCCTGCCAAAATGATTCCATAGAACGTTATTTTTCAGTTTAATGAAGAAGCAGCATGCAGTGACACCCAGTAAACGGTTTTAAGCACTCACCATGCCTCAGTTAATTAAAAACTAAGGTGAATCCTGGAGCCTTAATACAAACTTGTGTCCATAGTCATTGTGCAGGACTCAGGAGACCAGAGTAGATAAAGATTTTAATTATTTCAAGCAGAGCCTATAAACGTAGCAATTTTTCCTTTGCTTCCCTTCTGTTAAGTGAGGTTTATGTTCCGGTGTCCGGCGAGACAGAGCTCGAGGGATGCCACAGGGAGAGCCATGCCCACAGCGCTGCCTTGGGGAGCTGTTGTGGCCCGGGGCTTGCGGGGCCGACTTCGTCCTGCGTGGCAGCTCGGGGGTGTCACCGACGGCCACACCGAGGGCTGTTTTCCCAGGGGAATGGAAATCTGGGGCGTCCTAAAAATCGTGCCGGCCGCAGGCGCTGCGGGGGAAGGCGGCAGATTGGTTTTGGCGTGGAGGCGAGGAGGGGTGCAGCGCAGACCCCGGGGGCGCCTGGCGTTCCCGCCGCGGCGGAATGACCCTCTGCCGCTGGCCCCTCGCAGGGAAACTGCTGCCGCTCTTCCGCCGGTGCGAGAATAAATACGGGAAAGCTTCGAGATGGTCCGTGGATGAAAAGGAGGGCTGCGCTGCTGCCCGGCGACAGCGAAGTGTCCTGTGTGCCCGCGGGCGGACGGACCCCGCCCCTCCCCCGCAGTGGCAAGAACCCCGCTGGCCCGAGTCGGCGGGAAGTGGTCTGTAAGGTCTGGGAAGGACTCCCCAGGGCTCCCGGAGGCGGAGGCTGTGCGTGCGCGAAAAGGTGCTCGCGGAAGCGCGCTTAGGGCGATGACGAGGAGGTGCGCGGGGCCGTCGCCCTGGCCAAACCCGGCCGCCTGCACCCAGGTCATCGGCAGCAAATAAAAAAATCAAGCTTCCTGAAGGCTCCCGTGGCGAGCGCGGGATGCGTGTCCTCTCGCTACCCATTATCTCCAAACTGGGTCTGCGGGCTCCTTGCTTTGATTTAGCCTCTTTACGGGGGCTTTATGTCCCTGTGAGGCGGCCTCTGCGAGGAACGCTGTGCTGCCGGGCGCCTGCATCGGCGCTGCCCACGCTGGGAAGCGCCGGTTCAGGCTGCAGCCCGCAGTCTGTGCCGGAGGAGCGGCTACTGCTCGGGCCGTGCCTCGGCGGGACCCCCGCTGCCCCTGAACTCTCCGTGTTCTCCATGACCCACCCTGGGCGTGTGCTCTCGTCCTCTTGTTTTAAATGCGCCGCTCCCGGGGGATATTGTAACAGCGAAGTATATGCAGACACAAATGAAAGGCGCCTAAGAACAACTTCAGTGTTGCACTTTAAAAGAACTGACCACTGTTCTTCAAAAAAACATCAAAAATTAAATAAGAAGAATTAAAAATAGAGAGGAATTAGAGGCTCTAATATTTGAGTGGTCTCTACACTAGAATCACATGAAGATGTTACTGCACAGCAATAATAGGTATCGAATTTATCTGCGTGCACAAGCAGAAAAAAACCCCTTTCATTTACTTCTCTATGCAATTTCGGAGACTTAGGGCTGAAATTAGGATAAGTGGGAAACAATGTGCATAATTACAAGAAAAAAAAACCAAAAGGTTTGGAAAGGACGGGCAGTTAGCAGCACACAGAACATCACGAAGACAGTAAGCTTGTTAGGCACAGGGAATGTTTATCTGGATGGCTGCTCACCCAGTTTCTTCATAACAAACACTATTTTTATAACAAAGCCTTTACTGGTCCTTGACATAACAATAATCACTATATGAGCAGGATTTTGCCCCGTTACTTGTGAATAATGAAGATGTTCTTTTGCCGAGAACGAAATTATTTGGAACTACAAAAGTCGGATTTTCATCTTTTCTAGATGCTCACTGTACATGCATTTCGCCCTCGTTTTGCAAAGAATACTACTTTGCACTTTATTCATTCAACTTCGTTCAGCCACTGGCCTCTGGCCAAGGAGGGCATCCTACCCGGCAATACTCTGGCGGTGCAGAAAATCCTGTGAAGGAGATCACAATGTTCAGACACTTGATTCAATGCAGTGGTTTTTGCTAATGCATGCGGGTGTCCAGACGCAACTGATATAAGAACTCTGTAAATCTGCAGCCACGAAGTTCAAAACTCCTGTAATAACTCATACACCTCAGACTGTACCTATGCATGTGTACAAATGCTACAGCATTATGACCCCAAGGATACTAGCTTTTAAAGTCTGGATCAATGTAATTCTCTCTTTAGGAAGAGCCACTTGATAGAAGTTCATGTCTCCTTTCCTCTCATCTTCTACTTTCTTATGTCTCTTCATAACACTATCTGCGTTTAGGTTGGACGGCTTGTAGCTAAATACGGAGACAGGTTTTTAAAATGGGCGCAGAAGTAATGTCATCTGGAACTCCTCGGCGGACGCGGGAGGGAAGGGGGCAGGGTTGTAGAACATTTAAACGCACTTTACACTACTCTGTTACCGCCACAGTGGCTGCAGAACTGCAACTGAGAAGGGAGGAGTAAGGAGGGGAGAGAGGGGGGAATAGGGCTATTTAAGTGATATTTGAATCTGACTCGAATTTTTTATGCTGTTTATGAAGTGTTTGTGGAACTCCCTGAAACTGTTCAGCAAGTGCTGACAAAATATACCTGTCGAGGAGACAAGAAGGAATAGGAATATTTTATTCACTTACTTATTTTGATAGCTGGGCACGCCATTAATAACATAATAAAGCTAGTACCTACAGTAGATTTACCATTTTAATGGTTTCTAATATTATAGTTTTTAATGTTTAATATTTGGAGTATTTCCCTGCAATTCTATAAGCGTTTCTTTGGTTAGGCAAATGCTGCTGTCTACTTAGTTCAGAGTGACTTGTGGAGCTGAGGTAGCCGTTTCCTATAACAGGTACTTTGACAAAGATAACCACCAGTCTTATATATCAAAGAGCAGTCAAACCGCAGTGAGAGTCAAAGCAGAGAATGTTGGAACATTTTGTTCCAGTGAAAGAGCTAAAAATAACAGCCTCTCCCCGTGTTGGAAGGGGGTTGATTTTCACATTTGGAAGGGCAAACAGAAATCAGATTATTAATGTAATGAAACAGAAAAATCTACCCGGAGAGGTGAAGGTAAAAGTTTTGAAGTGTCAGCGCTTTAAAAAAAAAACCACCAACAAAAAAACCACCCAAAAACCAGAGTCCAGAGCCGGGGCTCTGAGCGGGATTTGATGGGTTGTTGGGAGATTTAATAATTTTATACCTTCCTCGTGGCACTTCAGAACGTGATGTTTGAACTAGGTCATGGTATTGCCAAACTGCACAATCAGTACTGCTCCAGCAGTCAGTACTGAAAGCCAAACGTGAAAGCCTCATTTTCAGCCCGAAAGCAAGCTCCTTCCACAGCCTCATGTTTTACTTACCTGCAGGACAGGCTCTCTAAATGTGTCAGAAACCGAGAAACGGCTTTGACATACAATTTGGAGATTAGACTCTAAGTGTAGTGCGCGTCAATAAGGAAATGCTTAACAACATGATAATTACACCATCCAGGTTTCTGTGATATTTGGTTAGAGACTTTCAGCATGCACTCTGTGGGAAAAGAGACCTTCTTTACTTGCACACTCTAGGAGAAAATAAAAGCAAAACACCACCATCAAAACCCCAAACATCCACGGTTTTAAGCCCCAATCACTTTTTCTGCAAGCAGGAAAAGCTTTCCTCTTTTCCAATAAGCGTCCTTCCAGATAGCTATTACTATTCTCGTGAGCGGCTTGGATTTTTTTTTTTTTTATTATTTGAATGCACTGCAGAGAAGTCTAAAAGAGCCGGCGGCAGCCCAGCGGAGCGGAGTTTCTCCGCAGCAGCTCCGCACAGCGCCTGTCGCAGTGAAGAGCTGTGCTGCCCCGACGCACTCTGCCGCGCTGCCCCGCGTCTCCGGCCGCAGCCCTCGAGCATCGCGGCTCAGCTACGCCCTCTCTCAGCCCTGGCATCCCCGCCAGCGGCCGGCCTCCGGGACCTCCGTGCGCCGCAACCAGGCGGGTCGGAGCTCCGGCTCTCCGGTCTCCCCGGCACTGGACGGCAGCCTCGCTCCCCTTGTACCTACTTTATTTTCATCTGGTCCTCCGACACAAACTTTGTGTCGTGTGTGCCCCACTCTCCCCACCCCCCGCTCCGCTCCTCCGCACACAAACACAAGCTCTTCTTGATTCGGCTTCTCTGAGGTCCCCGCATCGGGATGGGGCGGCAGTCCCGGCCTCTCCCTTTCCCCGGGGGCGAGAGGCTTTCCTTTCACCACCCAGGGAGCCGGGGCCGGACTTTCACTGTTACCTCTCGCCCACGAGAAGCAAGAGAGTCCCGTACCTCCGGCCGCCTGCCCCAGCTTCCCTTTGCGTCCCGCCTGCAGGACTTTTCAGCTTTTCTCCCTTCTGTCCTCCCGTTAGCCCGCCTGCTTGCCTGTCTCCTTTTTTATTTTCCCAGCCAGTGACTTAAGCCCAAGCCAAAGGAGGCATTAGGAAAAATACAGCCATGTGCTCCAGGTTTATAAATATAGCTCAGAGAGAGCGTCCAGGAGTTTGGAATGAGGGGAAGAAAGCGTACGGAGACAAAAGCCAAGAGCCACTCCGCTGCTGCCGATGCTCTGGCTATACTCGGGCTTCGCGGCGGCGAACCGAGTCCGTTCGCTGTTTGTTTGGGTGGAATTTTTTCGGGAGCTGGGTGGTGGCGGTAGAAGGGTCGGCGCCTTGATTATTCCGGCTTTAAATACGTGAATTTTAGCCACAAATACCAGTTGATCCATCAGCCAATTTTGAAGCTGCTATTGTGAGTGGAAACTTTCCTAATGCGGCTGAAGCCGCTAGTGGAGGGTGGTATTTTTTCTGTTTTGTTTGGGTTTTTCTGTTATGCTTTGGTTTGGTTTGGTTTTTTTTTTTTTCCTTTTCCATCTAGCGAAGCCTAAGAGTCGGAACATTTCCTCCTTGTCGTGTGTATCCATCGGAGAGAGAAACAGAAACAGTCGTGTCTTCAAAGGAGGGGTAGTGTCGACCCTACCTGCCCTGTGTCGTCTTAGACTATACTCTCTTAGAAAGAGTATCCTGTCTTTGGAACACGCGTAAGTGGTGCTGCCGTCCGCCGTAAAAGTAACACTGGGATGTCAGAGGGGAAATGACCATCATATGTATCCGCTGTATCCTAAGTATTTATTTACGTTAAATGCTGCCTTCTTAATCCTACGTAAGAAATTGGTATTAGACTGAAAATATTGCTCTTTCTCAGGACGGAGCAATACCCATTCAGAACAGCAATGACAGAAAGAGTCAAGGAAATGCGTATATACCAGGCGAAACAGGGAGAAACCGACCCAGTTTTGGAGTTCGTCTATTTGGGAGACTGAGATTGTAAGGAGGAAGCAGGTCCGAGTTAGGGAATGAAACTAGCAAGCGGAGAAAGTGACTTTAGTTGCGCAGGCAGCCTTTGAAAGCGCAAGGAAGGACATGCCAAGCTGCCCTGCAGCGAGAGTGTGAAGCGGAAGCAGTGAGAGGCCACAAAACACTGCGGAAAGATGCTGCCCGGAGCGGCCGCCCGCCTCCCCCTCAAGCTCCCCAGGACGGGCGGCCCCAGCCCCAGCATCTCCCGGAGGGGAGGCAGCGAGGAGAGGGCGCAGGGGGCCTCTCCCCCCTGAAGAGCAAAGTCATCGGCAGCTGTTGAGACAGAAATACGGGGTGCTGAAGATATAAGGGTTGAGAGGCAGGAGACAATTCAAAAGAGCAAACAGGCGCTTCAGCCTTCAGCTCTGCAGCTTTGCAGGGCTCGTGCTTTCTTTGTACGACAAGCGCAAACCAAAAACAAATACTCTGAACACCGAAGAACTCTTTGGACTTCAGAGAAGCTCCTTTCCGGGCCCTCCTACGTCTTCGGTAAGGGCGGGAGGCAGCTTTATCATGCGCTGCTACAAAACGGAGCTTGTCACCCTCCCCCCATGGGAGCAGTGCCCCCATGGCACTGTCATCCAAGGGGCGGGGGGGTTGACCAGGCTTGCCAGGCCTTGAGATTTTTGTTTAATTAGCAGCAGTGGTGAGGGCTGTTCACAGGCATTACTTTTGGTTCAGGCAAAGAATGATGAAACCGTGTATCTGCTTTATCTCGAAAAATTCACCAGCGGTCAATATCTAATCAAACAGCAATGTTGCACAGCTTTTGTGGCAGCAGGGTTGTGAAGCCATCCCAATACCTCCTCACTGGGCTAGCTCTCACCACATTTGGCATTTCACACATGTACACTTGGAGCGGAGGCTTCCCCACCATGCACATGTGCTGCCACCAGACCACCACAGCTTTACTGATGACAGATTTCTAGTAACTGTAGAGTTATTTCCAGGGAATGGATTGCACTGCCAGCCTTTGCAGCCCTGCAGTTTGCCCTGGGGTGAGCAGGGAGCTAGGGGTGGTGAGGGGGCTGAACACAGATGGGGTAAAAAACATCCTACAGGCACAGGGGCAAAGGGGTGCAGCTCATCCTGTACCCTCAGTTGGCATCTCTGCTCACTGGGGTGAGAGTGCCAGCCCTTCAGGAGCAGCATGTAGCCAGAGCTCAGTCTATTTAAAGCCTCTAGCCTTGCTGCAGACTCCAAGCAGTATGTGCCAATCCCTTTGGCTTGGCAACATTATTTTTGGCTGCAGCTCCCTCTCACATTGTAGGACATACAATAAAATTAAAACAAACACTTGAAAAAAAAAAAGAAAAAGAAAGGAAAAAGGAAAAAGAAAAAGAAAAAAGAGATGCTGAGCAAGTGCTCCTGGCAGAGGAAGGAAAGGAGCCCGAGTGTCATGTCTTCCCTGTCTCACTGTCCTGCAGTTGCCTCCCCTCCACCTGTGGCAGCTCTGCCTGCCTGGTGTGGGGTGGTAGATGTGGGGTGAGGGAGGCACCATAGCAGTGTAGCTGCACACTGGCTGCCATGGGACCTTTTGCACTGCAGCTGCTTGCCCTGACTCCCCTGGGCTGAAAGAGAATGGGCACCACTCTGGCAAGTGTCATAGGGGCAGTAGCCTGCCCTAGGCCCTGGGGCAGCTGCCAAGGATGGGGTTGGGTCAATCTGGTCTGAACTGCAATTTAGGTAGGACAGACAGTGTGAGCACTGATTGATTAAGGATGGTCTTGGGTCCTTTTGGTGGGGTCTGGGTTTAATCTTTATCCTGCCTTCAAGGAGAGGTATCAGGACAAGCTGCAGCTTTGCTGGTTTTAAAATTTTCCATTCCTCTATCCTCAGTCTTAAAAAAAGAGTAGCAATGAAAAAAGACATTTAAACAAATCCTACTCCTGAATTGAGGCCACGAGAGTTATAGACACAATGCATTCCAGAAACAAAGAAACTCATCTTTTCTCAGAGAATTTTATCCGTCAAAATTTCACAGAAACAACAGAGGATGTGGTTCACTGAGGGAAAGTAAAACCGTAAAAGAAAAAAGAAACTCCTCTCATTGGTGCAGAAGCAAACACCAAATAAAATTCCAATGGAAAAACACTGCCTGTTTTTTTTCTCTCTAATATACTTCTGGACAGAGATTATGTTGCAGTTATGTGAAGTACACTAAATGCTGAAAAATAGGTAGCATTTCTACTTATGGGCTGTTAGTTAATTTTGCATCTTTGGAGGCATGTATTGCTCATGTATTACTTTCCTTCACATACTGTGAAGTCTAATAGACCTTTCTTGCCCTTTACACACCCTTCTGCTGCTTCAGCTTCTACTCCCAAATACATTTTCCTTTCTTTGGCTAAGCAAGAAGCACAAGGAAAACTGGGAGGGGTTATGATAAAAATGGTTGTGTTGAGGGATAGGAGGATTATGAAAAAGTTAAAACTTGCTTTGCTTTGATTTTGTCTTAAGAATCAGTATCATTCTTGTGACAAGGCTAGGTTTTCATCATCCTAGTCAAATTGAGCTGCTCTTGGCCTAGACTGACCTCCCTGTTGCTGGCAGTCACACCTTCTTCTAACTTTCTCTACCTCCTCAAGAGCTCCATGATATCCTGCTTTTCCACTTGTTCACAGTAGTACATATTGTGCTGCAAAATATATTCATTAATCAGTTAAAGATTATTAGTCTTACCTTATTAACTTGAGTACATGCACGCATCTCTGTATTTAGAGTATTCACAGAAATACTGAGCATGATTAAGCTACAGAGAAGTTCCATTATAGCCTTGTTTTCCATATGTTCAAAGTGTTCTGAAAATGTCACTTTTGGAACTCAAATTTCCTGTGTCTAGGAAAAAATACTAACGTGCCAGCAGTCTTCCACTGAACACAAATCCAAATCTTTCAGAAAGTCACTATATGTTTAAAGTATGAAGCAGGATTTATATTTTAGCTTAAATACTTCCAGGGACTTTTTTTTTCACTCTGAACTTACATGTACTTGAGAGACAGAATTGCTTGTCCAGGTGTTGGTTACAGGCAGGATATGGGTTTCATTCTAAAACTGGCTCTGAGGCTCACTGTAGTGAGTGTCTCCTGGCAAAGTTGACAACTGTTATGCCACACTTCGGTAGCTCTTCAGCACTGTGCTGCAGTTTTGCTGGGCCTGTTTTGTTCCACTCCTCTTCCTTATTGTGGCTTACCTCTATGCAACACAAATTACCTGTGGTCACTTGTGGCTTATGCACATTAAATCTCCTGTCATGTAGCTCATTCCATTTTTATATACTTGTTTCACCTTGGACATGCTGCCGAGGTTAACCAGATCTTGACAACACCAAGTTCATCAAGGGGTTTGTTTACTCCCTGGTGTGATCATGGCTTAGAGGTTCATTTTGGTAGCTACATGGAAAATTAACACTGTTAGTGGGGCATGTTCAGGGTTGAAGACAAGACAGCTTTGAATGATTTCAGAGTGTGCCAACATAAATTCAGTGCAGCAAAATGCAGCAACAACACACATTGTTGTGCACTTGCACAGCTGTAACTGTAGTGAACTTGAATAGCCCACATGACTGCCTAAAATACCTGCTTTTGAAGTAAATATTTCATTTTTTAAGGAAAACTGAGTTCTCATGTAACCACTCTGGCTCCTTGCTTCTTCAGACAGCACTCTCTGTCTTTCATACCACAACAGTACAGAGTTATACTCCTGAGACATTTTCTCTAAGTTCAGATTATAGTCCATCAATGATTACATGTTGTAAAAATCTCCATCCAAGGCTGCGGAACTTGGCTTCCTTCAGACTGCCCATTCATAATCTCACATCCTAGGAAAGAAGCAGGGAATAAGTCTGATAGTCTGGGCTAATCAACCTACTCTTGTGTCAATGCCTGCTTTAATAGTCCTTCTCTTCTATCCAGGTTGGCAGTACTTGCCTTTAACATTTAAAATTAATATGTCAACATTCAGTAGGCTTCTTCAGAACAAACTTCCCATAACTCACCAGCCCTGTCTTTACCACAGTGTGCCCTTCACTGAGTGACTCATGTGTAGATTTTTACACGTGAGAAACTTGTTTTCTGACCAGTAATCTCTCCTTACAAACATTCTGGAATGATCACCTAGTCCATTTTCCCTGACTTCTTTTTCCAGTGAATTAAGAAATTAACCTGAAATCTCCCCCATGATGCACTCATGAACTGGGAACCTGGTTGCTAGCAGATGATATGTGATACAAAATGCAGAGATAAAGGAGGAGCTCTGCGGTCCTGCCAGGTTACAGAATATAAAGGACATTGTTTTATTTTCTTTGAATTGAGGACAAGAGATATGCTCATAATTTTTTCCCAAAGAAACTTTTCTCCACTTAGAGTGAGTCAATAACTAAAGCAGAATCAACAGAATACAATGAAAGAACTCATATGGGCATGAAATACAAATCAGCTCTGGAAATTAGTTGGATGAACATTTCAGCCAGTGAAGTGAGAGAGCAACAACAACAAAAACCAACAAACCAAATGACAATAACAATATAAACAACAAACAAAACAAAAGAAAAAAAAAAGAAGAAAAAAAGAAAGAATCTAAGGGAAAGGAAGAAGGTAAAGCGACCTCTCTGACCAAGACTAGAAGTGCCAACAGCAAGACAGAAGAGAAAAAAAGAGGCAGTTACTTGTCCCATGGTTTCCAAGGCAAGAGTTCCCACTCCTGGAACATAATCAGCCCAAATACTTCTCTAGTGACCTCTCCTGCACACTGTCTTCTCATGCAGCTGTCACCAGAGAGTACAAGATTTTCAGTTTTTCCAGGTCTGGAAGTAGGTACTGCTTACCATTCACTCTGCTCCCTCAGAGTACATTGGTGTGTGGTCAAAGGGAAATAGTATCCTTCAGAAATCATTCTCAACCACCAGTGTGACTACTGCCAGCACTTACTGGCAGTGCAAATATGCATCTTTAAAAATCATTATTATATGTAGCTAGAGTGCCTGTGATGATTCTAAAAGTGCTTATATAACAAATTACCTGTAACATTTTTATTTTAATATTTTAAAAATTATTCAATAAATCAATTAGACAATCTTCATAGGTATTCTCAGGCTTGTGAATGTGCAGGAGAGAAGAAGAAGTTAGGAAAACTAACATTTTAGTTTCCTGACAGCCAAGAAACCCATGGAAAACGTTTCCATGGTTGGAGAAGAGTGTCTTGTCCCATTTTGTTTCCATAGTATGAAATTTTCTCTTGCATATTTCAAAATACTACAGAGAGCATTTTCATTTATTTTGCTGCTTACTGGGCTGTGCCCCACTGATGACAAGCATACTAGCTAGCCACCTATCTCAGATCTTCAGTGCCTTGAAAAATGTTGGAGAGCCTTGGAGATCTTGCTTAGAGACATTGTGTAGATCACTGTAGAAGGCAGAAGAAATGGTACTGGCCGTGCTTTTAGTCAGAAATTATTCATTAAGAAGGACTGCCTTTTCTTTAGCCTGCTGAATTCACACTTCACCACTCTCCATCATCTGAGAATCTTCTGCCCATGAAGAAGGCAAAGGGTGTTTCTTAAAATGACATACACATCAATATCCATATTCTTGTGAGGAAGTAAGATCCCTGATGTTCAAACTGTTGAATATAATCTCTGGGAAAGCAGCATTCTGACCATCATTCTGTTCTGTGGGTGACAGAAACCTGTGTTGTCTTTCAGGCTCAGATGGTTAGGTGTTCTATGGGATTGGTAAACTGCCATATATCCACAGTACTAACACTACAGAGTAGTTTGTGAAGTCCATTTTTCTAAACCTTAGCTGTTACCTTAAGCACACCAGCTAGAAGAATAAAATCATCAATCATGCAAAATCTTTACCACAGGATCAGCTGCCTTGATGACACCAAAATGACACAGACCTGTGGAAGTCAGGATGAGAAAGCCACCAGGTGTCCAAACTATGAACAAAACTTGGACAAAAACATCTCCCCAGCTGTGTGGTCCTGGAGATGGGGCAGGAAAAGTTTATGGTCAATCCTCTTGCATATTTCTTTTTCATGCAGAAGTGATGAATATTCCAAGACTACATGCTAGGAGAAGAGATTTCTTTTGCACAAGTTGTCATGCTGATGTGCCTACAGGACAATCCACAATGACTGTGGCATGCACTAAGTGTCAGTGTATGCCAGACTCTCACATGAGGACCCAACAGCAGAAATAAGTTCTCCTTCCATTATCCTGCAGATTCCAGTGTAAAATCAGATATTTGCATGAAAATAACCTTGACTGCCTTCCTAAACTCTCCTGTTATGATAACAGTAAAGCAGCATTAGGGAGTGATTGACCCATGTTCAGTCTGATGTAAGTAAAAAGGTGATGCCTGGAAGAGCTGGAACAGAGGCTAGACAGAGTTAAAGAGAATAAAGAATATTTATTGAGGACTTCAAAGGCCACAGCACCAGTGTTACAAATCAGGCTCTGTCTGGATGTCTCCAAAAGAGAGGCAAAGGGAGGGAGCCAGTCCTGAGATCATGCATTTTGATATGTTTGGGTCCATTTGCATACAGGAGTCCCACTTGCCCGCCCTCTTCCTTCCACTTTGTTTTACTTTGGGCCTGAATTTGGAAAAAATGTCTTTGAGTCCCAAGTGGAGTAGGATTGTTGTGTCTTCATCACCTTGTGAAAGGATCTTAGTAACCCTGAACAAAAGCCACACACCAATGCAGAATAGAAAACCCAAAAGCCCAAGGCATCAAAGGACAGAAATGAAAGTGAGAAGCTGGGTTAGCAGGCTAAAATAACTTTTTCACAGAAGTTCTTCCTCTAACTCTTTTGAATCATGCTATCAAGCTGATATGTGCTAAAAGCCTTGGAAAACGTGGTCAGAAATCCCTACTATTTATATAATAATTTGGGTTGGAAGAGACCTTTTAAAACACCTTATTCCAATCCCCCTGCCATGGGCAGAGAGCTTTCCACTTGACCAGGCTGCTCAGAGACCCATCCAGCCTACTCCAGGTATGGGGAGTCCACAACCTCTCTGGGCAACATATGCATTGCCTTACCAACTTTTACTGTAAAGAATTTCATCCTAATATCTAACCTAAACCTACTCTCTTTCAGCTTGAGGCCATTGTCCCCTGTCTTATCGCTACCTGCCCTTGTGAAAAGTCCCTCTCTAGCGTTCTTCTGGCCTTGTTTAGGCACTGGAAGGTAATTAGCTCTCCCTGAAGCCTTCTCTTCACCAGGCTGAGTACCTCTAACTCTCAGCCTGTCTTCCCAAGACAGATGCTCCAGTCCAGTGATCAACTTAGTGACTCTAGTCTGTATTCATTCCAACAGGCCCATGTCCTTGTTATGCTGACCCCAGAGTTGAATGCAGCACTCTGGGTGGGGTCTGACGTGAACAGTAGAGAGGCAGAATCACCCCCCCTTGACCTGCTGGCCATACTGCTTTGGATGCAGCTGAGGATGTGGTTGGCTCTCTGGATTGCAAACACACATTGCTGGGTCATGTTGACCTTCTTGTCCGTGAACATCCCCGACCGAGTCTTTCTACCCAGGGCTGCTCTCAATGCATTCTCTGCCCAGCTTGTATTTGTGCTTGGGATTGCTCCAACTCCAGATGCTGGACCTTGTACTTGCCCTTGCTGAGCTTCACGATGTGTGCACATACCGGCCTCTCAAGCTTGACAAGGTCCCTCTGGATGGTATCCCTGCCTTCCATCTTGTTGACCTTACCACACAGCTTGGTGTTGTCAGCAAATTTGCTGAGGGATCCCGGTGCCAAACCTATTTTAGGGCAAAATCCGATCACCTATGCAACTGCAACATCGAGTCTTCTACAAGAGGATGTAACAGACAACTCACAAACATACCTGTATTTGGTCATCTCAGATAAATATGCTTGTGTCCAGGGCAAGAAATTTTTTGCCAAGTCACTTTTGGAGCTATGAAACACATCTCAGGAATAGCAGGGCATGTGAAGTTTAGTCAAAAGAAACCACCTAATTGGGTAAGGAAGGAGACTTGTATCTGGTAGATTGGCTTGCAAAATATAGGAAGCAAAAATAATTGTCCATTAAGGGCCTGCCCTGGCTCCATTTCACAATGTTTTGCAATTCTTAAACTTAAAAACCCAAACAAACCCAAACAAAACAAACGTGCTACAAAAATATGGCTGCTACAAAGTTAGTTAATATGCTGCTGGTCTGCTCACATAGCTCGGTTGAAAACGCTGCAAGGCAAAAGTAACAACAAAGATGTGCACCCCTTCTCTTCCTGTTCACCTTAATGAGGTGTGAACTCAAAGGGCTCTGTATGCTATTTAAATGTTACCATTAAGCATCAGCTTTTATTTTTTTTTTCCCCCTGTTAAAAACAATGATGTTACAGTTCCTTAGCAATCCTGTGCATTGAGAGAAACAAGGGTGAGGAGGAAGAATTTGCACTTTGCTCTATTATTAAGGAGAGTTGGATGCTCTCATATGGAACATATACAACGTTTTATATCTTATCTCCTAATCTTTTAATTTGTTTTGGTGATGATACGGTTGAGTGGTGATGTTGTGATAGCTTCTGCCATATTTTAATAGAAGAAGAGGTCTAAACAAATAAAATTACATAGTATGAGACAATTAATTGGTCAGGGAGAAATGCTGTGCATCAGGATTCTGCAGTTGCTTTCCTGCACAAGGAAGGAGAGACTTGCTGCTGACTAAACTGTCTATTTCCTTTCCAAAAGGAAATGATCCAAAATGAAAAAACTGATCTACTGTAACAACTTTGTTACTTCTTACAGAAGTCACAGAATTTTAGAAATAATTTGATGAAATCTGCTTGAATTCTCTCCTAATATGCCAGAGTAGTATAGGAAACAACGGGCGCTTGACCCTGCCGCAGTGGGTGGGAACTCCAAGATTCGCTTGGCAACACAGGAAATTGCTGACATCAGCCTCTGCAAGCCTTCTGACCAGTACTCCCCATCTCTTTGCCCACTGCATTTCACCCTGGACTGCAGAGTGCTTGCCTGGGGGAAGCAGCAGAAGGAATCATTTCGCCAGTGCCAAAATGAGAGTTATAATTCTCCTAGTTGCTAGGAGACTGTGCAGGAGGCTCGGCGGAGCTGGGGTCCTGTAAAGAGCAGCATGGCGAAAGTATGAACTTCCAGAAGTAATGAGCAAGTGTTGTGCACATGTGCAAATCATGGAGTTTTCATGGTGCCCTGCTTAGACAAACCTGAAAAGGCTGTTTCAGGAATAGGAAGCAGCAACTTTCTGTGGCCTTTCTGTGAAAAGCGGGAAGCTCCTGCTTGAAAGCTGGTGGGGAAAGAACATTTTTTCACATGTGAAAACGATGTATTCATTCAAAGCTATGTGGTTTTCTCAGCTGTCCTGTTATGAATAAGAATGGCTTGTGCCATTGCACACAGTGAAACTGTACTGAGATCCTGCCTAATGCATTGTTGCTTGACGTGATCTTTGTTTGCTTAGTCTATCCCATGACTGGACTTCTTCACAGACTGAACTGTTGATACATTAGGTCCCCTTTCACCGGTTTAATTTTCCTGTTCTGTCAGGTAGTAAGCAAACCTTGAAAACATAGGGATTTTAATAAAGTAAATTACATCAGCATCTTAAAAAATAACATCTTGAAACATTTTATATTTCTCACAAATTCTGTTATAAAGATGTCCAATTATTCTTTGTTATTTGTTTTAGTGGAAATTCTGCATGAGTCTATCTTCCTTCAGATTGCCATACACAGATGGCTAACTGACTTAGTAACAATTATCCATGGAAGAAAACTCTTTACAACATTTACCTGTTTTATTCATCCTGAATGTTAAAAAGTATAAAGTATATAGATATTAAAACCTCAAAAAACCAAAAAAAATCCAGAATCAACAGAACTTAAGGTCAGACTATTACAAAATATATGAGCCCTTGATTATATTTATGGAGAAGAAAGCCATAATCAACACATGTAAGTGCTATGGAACTCAGAAATCAAAAGCAATGGAAATGATACATAACACAAGTTTTGAACTTAAAAATATGTTCACAAAAGTTGCTTATGACCATCTAGGTTTAAACTAAACTGCTAAATTATGACAACATTGTGCAATACAGCTTTTCTTTCTAAAGGACTGAAATACTTTCTTTCTTGATGCCACTATTTCTGTCATTTGATATAATATAAATCAATTTAGTAATTGTTTGCTAAATCACATGCAAAGTTAGGCTTAGTAAATATACAGGCACTACAAAAACAACCAACCAGTCAACAAAACAGAGAAGAAATCTGCAGAGAGTAATGGGATTGTCTACCAGAAATTGAATCTTTGTCAACAATCACAACACCAATGCCAAAATCAAACATGAGGCAAAAAAAACCCCAAAAACTTATTGCAAAGACTCTGTTAAGCATTGATGACTAGCGCAAATTTTTAATTGTGTGCAACTTTCAAAAATAAAACCTTCATTTTATAAAAAAGAGAAAATATTTAACCTTTAAAAACAACACCTGCAGATTCTTTTTGTCACGGAGAGAGGTCTGCTCTCCACTCAACTGACTGGCTGGTGCTAAGTTTTCGAAATCTGTCACACATAGCATGAACAATCATTTTCCCTGCTCACTGAACAGAAAAATTTGTAATTCATTTTTTCTAGGTTTTACTTCTCTGCAAAAGTATCAGAAAAGTAAAGACAAACTCTGAAAAATAAAGCAAAACTCTACAGTGATTACAGTCTTAAACCTGATAGCTTATATTTTTTTTCCTAATTCATGGCAATTTCTGCTTAATTTTAAGAGTAGACTGACTTTTTAGATGCTTAAACTGTTTTTCTCTAATCAAACAAAAGAAAATTAACATCCTGAGAGGCTCCCATACTCCCAGCAATGGTCTCCAAGTAATTATGAAGATTCTTTACAGTTTGTACTTGCCAATTTTTAACAGGAAAGAATGCATTTGTTATCTGATTGATTAAAACTCTTCACACACTTTTACCTCATGCAGTTTTATTTATTTCATTGTAAGTGCTTTAATTGCGTAGGAAGTTTTAGATGTGAAATCCTTCCTCTGTGACGTTGCCCTACTGCCGTCGAGTTTGGACTGGAGAACAATTCCTCTGCAGCGAAGTTGATCCTCCAGGGAGCGAGCAGCGTGATGTGATAGCTTGTAAAAGGTGGCATCCGAAACCACGAAATTACAACAACCTGCGTGCAAAAACCTTTCGGGGGAAACAAAAAAAAAAAAGAAAAAATCTGCCAAGAACCGTACCCGTCAAGCGTGGCCTGAGAGCGCTAAACTAAAATATTACTCCTCCGTAATCTGCAGAATCCCGCGGCGGCCCCGCTGCGTGCGGCAGCCGCCAGGCGGAAGCGGAGAGCCGCCTTCCCGCGGGCCGGAGGCAGAGATGGAGAGATGGAGAGCGGAGGAGGAGCAGCTGCCTGCGGCCGGGCAGAGCACGGCCAGGGCTGGGAGGAGGCTGGGGCCGCCCGGCCGCTCCGCTCCGCGCTCCCATGCGGGGCGGAGGAGGAGCGCGGGCATGGCTGCAAGGCGTCCCTGCCGTGAAAATACACATCTCCGGGTGTGTGGATGTATGAGTTCAAAATTTGGGCTGGTGTGGGAAGGAATTCTTGGGCCGAGTTCAAGTCAGACGCCACTGAAACGTGCTCTCCTGCGTGGCAGCTCAAAAGAGGAAAGGAGACTGGGAAGAGAGGAAGAGGAGGAGGAGCGCTCTGCCCACAGACTGTGACTTTAACGCCTTTTTCCTCGCTTACTCCAAGAATTTTCATCCCATTCGGTGTCAGGCAAAAAGCTGGCAACAAAATAAACCCAAAGCAAATCTGGTAGCCAACCTGAGTAAATGATAATTCATACAATAGTAATAGTAATAGTAATAGTAATAGTAATAGTAATAGTAATAGTAATAGTAATAGTAATAGTAATAGTAATAGTAATAGCAATAGCAATAGCAATAGTAATATAGTAATAGTAATATAGTAATAGTAATAGTAATATAGTAATAGTAATAGTAATAGTAATAGCAATAGCAATAGCAAGAGTAGTAGTAATAGTAGTAGTAGTAGTAGTAATAGTAGTAATAATCATAATAATAAATAATCGCCCATCTTCCATAAGAAATCCCCCAAAACATCCCAAACCAGCAATAGCAAACAAACCAAATCAAACCCAAAAGCCCCCAAGACACACCATCCCAAAGTAAAAGGTAGAAGGCCATTTCTGGAAATAAAACAATAGAAAATATAAAGGAGCTACCAAGAACAACAACAAAAAACCCCCAACCAGCTAACCAAAACCAAAGACAGATAAACAAAGAAAACCCGACAAGCCCCCCCAAAAAAGCCTAAACCAAAGTAAAAGAAAAAACCCAAACAAATACCCCCCCTCCCCCAGACAAACAAACAAAACCTCCAAACATGCTGGATCCTTGAAAAAACTGAGATGAATCCTGGAAAATGCGAAGCCAAAGGCTGATGGTTGTGTTGCAGATTTCAAGATCTCATTTATTTAATATGATACACCACAATGGTACATGGTACTTAAGTGATTTGTATTTTTACATATATATACTATTTTTAACTCCATTGACTCTTCTTTTGTAATTCCTCCAGGCTTAGATTGTGTCTCTGTGGTTTCAAAGTGGATGTTATACCCTGTTCTTAAATGCTGATACCACTTCTTCTGTACAGGATAAGATATAAGTGGTGGATTGTTTGTATTTGGCTGCTTTTTTTTTTTGGCAGCTTTTGTATGTGGGTCACACTTTTATGCCAGAAATCAGTTGATGGGAGTTTGCATCCAAAAGTGCTGAACTTGGCATGTTTCCTGCTTCAAGTTTTTCCCCCTCCCCCCTTTTCTCTGGCAGACAACTATCAGTTAAATGCTGGAAAGGATTAATGCAAATGCTACTTTATTGGTACCTAACAGACAGAGCGCTCTCTCTCTTATTGCTATAGAAATTGGTTCCTTACTCACATTTTAATATAATATTTTCTCTCTGGCTGTTTTAGCGGTTTTTGTAGATAGTGGACTGCAATTTGAATGTATCATGTGGAGGAAATGGCATTGCTGCTGTGTATCGTCTGCTCGATAAATTGTCTGGAGGATTGTGCTGGTCTCTTTCATGCTATATAGCAGGAGGCAGTGTTAGAGTGGCATTTCTGACTTGTTTTTTAAAGTTACTCTGGAGGGTTTCTTTCTGTTCCTTCCCCCCCAAACCCCCTCCCTTTTTCACTGCCGTTTTGTTGTAGGACCTGTGTGTGTATTTTAATTCATTCCTTTCTCTTGCGTGTCTGTTTGTATGTGTGTGTGCGTGTGTGTCTGTCTGCTTTCCCTCTTGTCCTCTCTTCCCCTGTGTGTCTGGGCCACATTTTAATGCACAATATCCCATCCATTAAGTTGTGGTTGAATGCGGAGTGTGTGAGGACTTGGCAGCTCTCAGGTTGAAGGGGGCGGGGAAGCCAGTTTCGACTCTGACACAAGATGCCGATGTGGCGTGATCTGAATTATTATTAGTTCTGCGAACATAGCCATCTTCTCCTCCCGTTGCTGGAAAGTGCTGCCATTGAACTTGTGACGGGACAGACAAGATTTCCAGCTTTTTTTTTCCCCTTTTCTTTTTTTTTTTTTTTTTTTCCCTCTAAAGTACAGTAGCTGGCAGAGAAAAGGCGCCAAAACACACAGGATTAACTCGTAACATTCTCTGAAGCGGTTTCGAGCTCCAATGCTTACAATTTTAACGTTGAATCACAAGGAAAGGATCAAACACTTCTATAAGTCTAATTTAGGCAGACATTTAAATCCAGCTTCTAGATCCTGCCCCCACCCCATCCCAATATTCTCAAAATCTGGCAAGTGACATAAATTGCCAGATAATAAATATTTTGGAATTTTATTTGTGGTTTTGTCGTTGCTGTTTATGTCCAGGACATTTGAAATCGGCACACGTGAATTTTAAAATAACTTTCTGTATTGGAAAAAGAGCATTTCATGCCTTTGTAATATTGAGGATGCCACTTGCAGTGAGGACAAACACTGCACAGTTGTGTAACCCAAAATGCTGTGGTTTACAGCTTTTCACTTGAGGTTTGATGTTTTTATTTGCTGGTCTGGGAGCTGTGGAAATCTCAAGTATTACAGTCCCCATCAAACCATATGTGGACAGGGGTCAAGTGCATGCACCCGCCATATGTATGTGTGTCTCTGTTTAGAGTAAGTGTATTTCTTTCCTTTTGATGCACACTTTCTATCTGATGACACATATGCATAGTTTCTGTATGGGTTTCTTCCTATCACCCAAAACCAAGTAAAAATGCTAATAATTATCATGATACATAATTTTATTGCTGTGATACCATACTGGCTTAGAAGTGATGACTGTTTACCTTTTAAGGCAAAAATAACTTAAAAATCAGTCTCATGTGAAACATATAAAGGCTGCATAAACCAATATTATATCAGTTTGCTTATTTAACTATTTAAGTGCTTTCCCTCCCTTGAATTTCTGTGCATACATATGTTTATATATACATGTATTTCTCCATGCACAGACAATATTCCTGCACAAAAAACCTCAAAACTGTCCAAGGCTCTGGTTATGGCAAAGATGCAAAACTTTACTTTGTAGGTTAATATGTTTGTACAAGAAAACTTGCAAGGCACCATGACCTTCATACAGATAGAATCACCATCAGGTAACAATACAATAAAATATGGTTTAGATTATTTGTTTCTCATAAATGACATAAGCTATACTCTATTTGTGCTGCTCATTATTTAAGTATGCACTCAAGTAATTGTTTATCGAATGGACATGCATGTTTATGACATTTTCTAATAAAGGGTGAAAAAGGAGTTAACGGTATTATTAAACTAGATATAAAACTTGTGGTTTGGATCACAGGACCTCTTACCTAAGAGTTTTGATGCGAGTTCTCAGATATTCCATACTTTAGATGAAAAGCCATATGCCAAAATAAATTCTTTCTGATTTCTGTAAAAAGACAACTGGAATTTTCATGAAAACTTGATTTCTTAGAAGCTCAGTATGTGTACATTTAGATATTTGACCAAACTGCCCACATTTATTCTGAGATAATCTTAGGCTTCACACTTTAGCATTAGTGATCCCTTTCTTCTTGTTCCATTAATATTCCATTTGCTCCAAAACTTGAAAAATTTGAGTAGTTGTCCAGCCAAGGAACAGCAGCTAAAATTCTGGTCTAGGTGGGATATATGTGGTCTAAATGGCCTCTCCACTTTTAAACGTTATTATTTCTGAAGTCCCAGGGAAGTGCCACTTTGCAGTATCTGGTGAAAGAGGGAGACAGAGGGAGAGGGAGAGGGAGAGGGAGAGGGAGAAAATACATGCTTTCAGTGCAAGTTTGGCATACCAGGGAACTGCTGGCAGAAAACTGCCCTGGAGGAGCTAGGTTAGGTGGAGGAGCCCATCTGTTCATGGTGTCAAAAGCCTTTGTGATTCTTTCCTGTGAGATGAGCATCTTGGATCATGCAGTGTGGGCAGTGGATGTCCTCCCAGCCTAGCCACTCTGCGAGAGTAGAATGGGAGGCCGGGGGAGCATGTGAGCAGCTCCCCAGTATGGAGAGTGCAGGTTCAGGATGAGGGCAACACTCCCGCAGCTTTGGTACCTGCCACTTACTAGTGTGGAAGCTGCCTTTTCTTCCTGAATGTACATTTTTGTCACATGAAGGTGTCTAGAAGCCATGTGCTGGTGCCCAGCTGTGTGTGTGTCCAAGCAGTGTTATCAGTTCTTATATTGCATCCCACCTGAGTGCAGGATCCCTTAGGCCAGCCTGGGCCTGTGAAGTCCATGGGTTCGGATTAGTGTTTGAGAACATATCTCAGTGTGTCTCACCGGGAAGGTCAGATAGTGACTTCTATTTTCTTAATTGCCTACATTGAAATCCTGGTTGAACTTCCAGATACAGCATGAGGTTGGCATAGCTCTGGCAGTGAAGACAAAAAGCAATTGTCCTCCAGCCTTGAGTTCAAGGGTAGAGAACTTGCAGCATTAACAGGCATTTTAGTATGTGGGGATGGAGAGACGGATCTTTGGGGTGGTTGAGGAATTAATGTAAGTCAGAATTGAAAGCAATTGAATCACTTTCTCACAAGGTCTCCCTGCATGCCAAGGGCCAGCTGCTGTGCCTGGTGTCCTTGCTGCATTAATGCCATTATTTCTCTAGGCTATCCCAGTTACCACATACCCTTTTTAACATGCCTCTGCAAAGTAATAGAGATTTACATTTTGTTATGATTTTAATGTAGTTCTTTATCTGTTCTGAAAAGAATCTTAGCTTGCTTTTCTGCGAAAGGAGCTTAGGGGTTGGGATGGGATGGAGGAGGATGGGGGGCACAGGCATGTGTGCACATGTGTTTCTAAGGAGGGTTCTCCCAGGACAAATCCTTCATTCTTTATGGGTTCCCACTGGGATTAACCAGGAGCAGCAGAGCTGAAACATGTGCCCAGTTAGGTGCCCAGTACACCCTGCTTTCTGTCATGTACTGGGAGCCTTTGGGTCACCACCATGCATAAACCCATAGCTACCTATGCAATGCCTGCCATTTCCTATAGATCATGCAGAAGACAAAAAGATGCTTGAGTCCCACTGGCTGGGTAGTTCCAGTTTCCCCAAAATGCCTTCATATGAGAGGCCTGCTCAATCCCAGCCAGCAGACTAGCTATGGGGGTGGGGATGTCTGGCTTTGCCTGGTCTGCAGAAGCTCTGTTCTGGGAGACACTGGCACATGCTGCAGGGCTGTCTGTGCTCATCTCCCTCCTTCTGCACTCTGGGCAGAGATGCAAAACTACCCTTACCTGGCTCTTGTGGGGATGCAAACACAATCTCACATTGAGTCCACATCCCTTGCAGTAGCAATGGCTCTAGAAAGTGACTCTGCCCTTACCTCACTGCATTTGTTTTTTCCTGCTTGCCAGACTGCCAGGCAGCTCTGTTCTAGTGCACAGGACTCTAGTGCAACCTCAGTCCCTTGGCGAGATCATGGGAGGGAGTGAGGCCTTTTGCAAGCCCTCCCTGGGAAAGGGGAGACTTCTCACTTCTATGCAGCTCACAGGGGCAGCCTTGCTGATGTAGTATTATGGATTTGGTTAGGTTTCCCTGATCCTTATGGATGGATGAGAGTGATAAAGGGGACTGGAGGAGAGTTATTGTCGTTTTAAATCAGGTCCTCAATAATGGCTTGTTGTGTAAGAGTTCAAGCACTCAAAGAGGTGTGTTCAAGGACATCAGTGCATTTGTGCCAGGAGGAATGTCTTTTATGGTAAATTAACTCCGGTTAAATAGAATACTTATTCAAAGGGAAACTCAATAATTTAAAGCTGGCATTATCAGCTTTTTGTTGCATCTGGGTAGAGGAAAAAATGATAGGATTTTGGGTATATTTTACACCAGATATAAAAATTACTTTTGCTAATTACGGTTAACCCCAGGTTTGTGTCATTCATCTTTGTCTAATTGTATGTCCTTAATTTATCAGTATAGTCTATAGAAGTCTGATGCATGATGGTTGTTTGAACCCTGCAAATCTGAGGGAGCTGGGCAAGAATAGCCTGCCAGAAATCAAGCAGTGAGGATGCAGCATGGATTCTGCAAGAGTTACTGCCTTGGACTCTGGCTACTTCCTTTGACATTACCTGTATTATATGGGTCTCTCCTTCCCCCACTCATCCCTCTGCTTTTGGTTTGTAAATTTATGGGAATTGCAGCTGGTAGCCTTGGCAAGCTCCCCTCATTAAGAGTCCTCTTTGAAAATGGGCTGTGTTTGAGCATTTCCCTAATGAGGACAGGACGGGGTTAAAAAGTGACCATTTCATGGTTGACTTGAACCTGCTTACTTTCCTTGATGTGTCGTTGTGAAATGCCTGACGTGAATAAACTCTCACTTTGGGCAAGGAGGAAGTCAGCGGTCCCTCCGGGACGCCGCCGGGGGCTGCGCAAGGGCAGCGGGAGGGAGCGCCGGTGGCGCTCGGCCGCCCCGGCCCGCAGCGGCGGTGCTGGGGGTGGGGGCCGCACACACCGTACGCCCCGTGAGCTGGGCACAGCATCGCAGCCCGCCTTACAGGAGAAGAGCAGAAATAAATTTCGTTCACTGTTTTTCCCCCTTTTCCCGGCTCCTCCTGTTAAAGCTGCCCCCGGAGAATGAAACCAGACCCCGGCACTCTTGTCGCCCGGGATCCGGGACCCTTTCGCCGCGCCCGGCCGCAGCCTGCGATGGCGGGACATCAGTCACTGGCGGTGCGGGACAGGCTCCCTCCGTTTGGAGGGGGGCGGCGGAGGGGGGCTGCCTTCCCCCGTGTCCCTCGCGGAGGGTGGGGGAAAGCGGGGACGCCTGAGCCTCGCCGCAGCTGGCAAAGTCGTACCCCGAAAGAAGAAAAAGAAGCCTCTCCTAGATGGCAGCCCCCCCACCCCCCTCCCCTTCGCCCCTGCAACTTTCTCCCATCAGAAGAGCGGGAAAACGAGGGAGGGATGTTTGCGAAACGTGCTCGTTCCTTCTGCAGCGTTCGGTGGTAATGAATGCAGAGGGAGGGCAGAGGAAGGGGAGAAGGAATGTGTTTGCAGGAGGAGGAGGAGGAGGAGTGTAAG
>VWYI01021314.1:38279-70615 GCA_013399455.1 Anthoscopus minutus | reverse complement strand
AGCAGCAAAAGCAAGACTCCTGCGCCGCCGACTACAAGAGGGTTAAAAGTGTAGATTGGATTTCACCCCGGGAAATCTAGCACACGGAGTGAACTTGAATCTTTGGCTATTTAAGGAGGACTGGGGTTTGTTGTGAAGTTGTGGTGATCCAGAGCAGAGCCCCGTCCTGATTGATTTCATCTTCCTTGAGTCTCAGATGACTGTAAAATGAATAGATGAAATTATTCCTTTTTGAGGCTTTTCTTAGGGGCTCTCCGGGCAGCGTGTACTCAAAGCGAAGTCATGATGTATTCTCCAATCTGTCTCACTCAGGTATAGACGCTTTAATTTATTTGTTAATTTTTTTTTTCACGTGTTTGTTGGGATTATTTAAAAAAAAATTTTATATGTATGTGGGCTGTTAATGAGTCATTGCTAGTAGTTGTAACGGGTTAAAGCACAGTCGGAGCTGCTTGTCAGATCCAAACTCCTCTCTCAGGAGGGAATATTAGAGAATAAACTGTACCACGCCATTGTTTTGGGGAGATCCATTCAAAGCGTCACCCGTAGACAAATACTGTTAATTGTTGGTGCATAGGAAGTCAAAGGTTAACAAACTGGAAATGAGCATAATTTGCTAAAAAACCATGTTTGAGAAGTATTGATTTGATTGGAATCAAACGATTTGCACTCTTTTCAGCTCGCCTGTTTACACACAGCCTAATGAAAGGGTTTGAAAGGAAAAGTGCTTTTTTTGACAAAACTCGACCACTGGCCGCTGCGAAGTAATCCTGTCTTATGCTTAATTAATAATATGCAGGCTGCCAACAATGAGGGAGATGAGAGCGGGGATGACCAAGCTGTGCAGCGTTTTCTCGTTCGCTTATACAAGGGCACGGCGTTTTCCCCCTCCCCGCTAAACTGTGGCGCTGGCGGAGGAGCGTGCCCTCATCCCAGCACGGGGAAAGACCGACCCTTTTTTTGCAACCGCGCTGGCAGCCGCTCTTCGATCCCGAGCGGCGGCTGTCACCGGGACGGCGGGAGGGGAGCGGCGGTCGGCGCGGTGCGGGGCCGCGGAGCAGGGCGCGGAGGGCGGGGGGACAGTCTGAGCGGGGGTCCCCGCCTCGGCAAAACGCAGATTTTGAAACTTGAGTGGTTTTCGGGAGCATGTTTGGGAAGTTTCCCGTGTGCCCCCGGAGCGTCCTCGACTGGCGTACGATATCGGCGAGCGAGTGCCGGGGCGCCGGAGCGTGTTTCGGACAGTAAAGCTGGTCTGCAAAGCCCAAGCGTAGTTTTCAGCTTTCCTGAAAGCCTGTCTTAGGAGGATGTGATGTAAACTGATTGAGCGATAACTGCTTGCTTCCACATTGGTGCAAGAAATAGCTAAAGAAGTAGAAAATGTGCGAAAGTAACGCCTGCTGCAGAGGCCAACGATGCACTTACAGTTGAACCGCGAATAAATAAGTATGATTTAAGTTATTCTGCAGTTGCAAACCATTGTAATTCGAAAGGACTAAAGTATTCATAAATTGTGATTGAAGATGGAAACAATGATAAGGCTTATTCAGTGATTGGACACAGTCCTGCAGTTTTTTGGCTGACACATTTTTTATTGTTTATATTTTGTTTGGCGTCTAAGTGTGATTGACTTAGATATGGATATTTTCAGTAAGTAAACGTGAGCTACAGTGGAAGAAAGCTGGAAAAAAGTGTTATTGAGATATTTCTTCTTCAAAAGAGAAACATAGGAAGCATTTTGTGTAACAGATACACACATGCTTGCAGGTACACACACAGAAGTAGTTAGCATGGAATCTGTGGTTAGAAAAATTAATTCTGTGTAGGCTGTCCAGCGTGTGAATTTACTGACAAGCAATAAGACCTCTACATCAGAATATAAACCTGAGAGTACAGCATAAGAAAACAGTTTTTGCATTTGAGACACAGATTTTTGCAACCACATCTTTTACAGCAATAGTTCATGATCTTGTTTCCCGCTCTAATTACTTTTTTTTTTTTTTCTTTACATTATATTTTCTTTTTGGACTCATTGATGTAATAGATTTCCTCATTCTTTACACGTTTATATTAAAATACTGCACTCAGGTGTATACAAAAATGCTACATTGTACTTCTGCCATGAGTCCAAGAAAGCTTTTGTGCATTGATACTTTCTCCACAATATTTTACAATCACGCTCTACCATGTGCCATGCAGAGACAGTTCCCATTTGGTGATATATACATGGAACATGGTTGCAGCAAATTGATTTTAATTTGCAATATTTTTCTACCTGCTTGGAATGACAAGAGTAGTTTGTAAACATTTTTTTCTCTACATAAATTAAAAATCAAAATGACACCAGTAATGAGAACTTATACCTTGCGCTCTTTATTTGTTTTAGGCAAAAGATTGATTCATCTCACTGAGTAACAACTGCGTTAAAGTATTACTACCAAAATTGTTCCCTCTATTGTGTTCTCTATCTCTAGGACTCTTGCAATGCACATTGACTGTGGTAGTATATGTTCAGAAGAAAATATTTTGGTAAAAGTAAACACAGAACACCTGTTTGGACGGAGCTACTTACGAAAGTGGTAGTTCAGCTTGTGCCGAGACAGCGCGGAAACATGTTTTAGTAACAAGTCTAAAATCCAAAATATAGCTTCAAGAGAAACCTTGCCAATTTGATTGTTACCCATCAAACTTAAAAGTTTGGTGGGTGAAAATAACTCCAAGGTAGAAGAAAATCTACCAAATGCAATTTAATTTTGGGGGCTCCCCCCTTCTCTTTCCCATATACCTCTTCCTCTATGTTTTGGAATGAGTGGAAACTACATTTATCTATATTGCTGAAGCATGAATAGGATACAGTTACTGCATGCATTTTATTGTTTGCTCTCTTGTGATATTTTTGCTGTGGTTTACTATATTACAGTAGTTCCAAATCTCAGAGTATGTAGTATTTCTTTTGCTCCTATGTGTTTTCACTAGGCATGAGAAAATTCATGCAGAGAAATTGAGTAGATGAACTTTTATGTATAAAATTTCCATACTTCTGCCCAGTGTATTTATTGTAAAATCCTCTGTTTGAACTTTCATGGGCTGGTACAAAGTTTAAAAGTGAAAGACAGGAGAAGAGAACTGCATATCCATTTTATCTTTTCAATAAAGAAAACCAGGCCTATCTATTGTCATTAGATAGATGCTATTTTTAAATTTCTCTACAAGCTACATAGATGTTATATTGTAATTTCCATTTCAATTAAAATGGGCAGTGCACAATTGTTCACCTGAAATACTTGATATGACATTTGAAAATCTTACCTTTGTAAATCACTTCATTGCAAGAGCAACTGTGGCGCATGAGCAGGCGCCACATAAAACCAAAAAATAATTCACTACTATCTATGTGAATATTAAGGAAGAAAAATGAAATTCTGTAAATATCTTTTTAGGAGATTTGGTAGAGAATGTGTGTGATTAATTACAAATGACCATTTAGGATCATTTTTATGGGCACTTCTCCATGTCAATAGTATTTTCATTTGAAAATATTCCAGGTGCAGAATGAATAGCTCAAAAAAATCTGATTAAATTTCTTTCAAACAGGATGTTCTTTGCTGTGTTTCTCCTCCACACTTGTCACATATATTTGTATCTTTAAGCCTTAACAATACTGTGAAAGAAAAATCTGAATACAGTTTTTAAAAGCTTGGAGTTTCTGGTGTGTATATTTTTGGGGTTTTTCCCCCTCTTTTTGAAAAGGAAACATTCAACTACTGCAGATTGGAATTTAAACAGTGAAATTCTCTATAAAATTTTCATAGATTCAAAATGCAATAGGTTACTATTGTTAATATTATATGCATTACCTCAAGGCATGGTCAACTTGAAATAATTTATGATGTTCTTCAAAAATAAAACTAGATGTGCAGTATTCTACTAGAGTGGAGTATGTCCATGTTTATTTTATTGCCATTTTAAGTTATAAATGGCATAGTCTGTTTAGATGTAGAGGAAATTATTGTATTGAGGCAAAAATTAATTTCTCCCAAAGCTCTTCAGCCACCTGCCTTCATTCCACCTTTAGCCCCAGCTGTTAGAATTTTCAAAATCAGTAGTAAATCTGTTTTATTCAGCCTAAAATGAATTGTGAGTATTTAACACTGTACAGACTTTATGCTTCCATTAATAAAAAAAAAAAATCGACTACTTCAATTAAGATGAGTTCTGTAGGAGAAAAAATAAACTTTCTTTAGTACTTGTAATTGAAAGGAAAAAAAAGCATGGCATCAGAAAGCATATGAAGATAGGGAAGTCTTATCATGGGCTGTGGTTGCTCAGAGCAGTACTGCCTTCCCACACAAAGAACAGATTGTGGTTTAACTCTTTCCACGGCCTAGTTTATGTGCCAGTATAGTATCAGGATTGTTCAAATCTGTGCTGGAAACTACTAATCAGTTTAATTGTTGCCTTTGTAGGTCTTTGTCAAGCATTGTACTGTAATGAAATTGTTTATGTCCTGAAGTATCTTCCTATATTGCCTCTCTGTTCTCCTTTTTCTCTTTTCCCCCCCTCTTTGCTTAATTTTTTTCCTAAGAAGACAGCATGATCATAGCTAAACTACTTGTAACTTTTCTGTTGTTTTCTGTTTGACTTAAGGATGGTTATGGAAGAGAGGTAATTAGATCTAGTGGGTTTTGCAACATTCAGGAAATTTTGAAGTTTGTTTGAAATTCTAAGATTTAAATATGTAATTCTTTGCCTGAAGCTTCTGCAATGACAGTCTGCACTCTATAATTGAGACCATTAGTTATACTTTCATCGTTTTTACCTAATGGAGTTAATCAGCCTATTGATTAAACATAATTCATTCCTTGTCTAGCAGCGTAACTAAAATAGTAGTTTGTTAATTGTATTCTTGAGTATAATTACATAAAAAAGGTTCAGTTTTAGTTTGATTGCACTGTTCTACTAAGTATGATGAGCAATCTGTGTAGTATTTAAAACTAAATATCTCTGCACAGGAAGAAAGATACACTCCCTTTCAGCCCAAAATATAGTAACATTTGATAAGCAGATTGCAGTGTTTTACACAGCAGACTTGTTAATGGAAAATAAGTTTTTGGGAAAGGTCTATTTAGATATTAACATGGATGTGTAGGATGGTACTTTAAGCAGACAAACGAAATTAATTTAATTGCTATAGGATGTGCTTGTAGACGACAACTAAGCATTTGCAATCCTTAATGCAATCCATATTGCTGCTAGGCAGAAGATAAGAACTTGCAGGTGAAGCCAGACAACAGAAAGGGATATTTTGAAACTGTAAATAAATTGCATGGATTTCACAAAAGCAGCATTGGACCAGCAGTGGACTCATAATGTCTCTTTGCCACAGCATGCAGAAACACAAAGAATGCAAAGTTTGTGCCAAGTTGCCATTTTTCATTGTACACCTCAGATTGATTTTTAAGGGGTTTAGAATAATTGCCACACTCATGTGATCAGTTAACAAATTAACTGATTCTATGGGGCTTCAAAATCTACAGTGGAACTGTTGGAAAGACATAAATGTAATTTTTGTTCTCACTTTCATAAAGACTTAACTTTACAGAGTTTGGGGGTGGTGGGAGGGAAGTGAGAAGAGCTCAAAGTACAGAAGCTTCTGTTTAGGATTTGTATATGACATGTTGTGTCTTTTGCCTGCTTTTCCTTACTGTATACTGGTTTCTCTAGTTACCACCACTGGAATGGTGCTGTTTCAGTGCTGGAATGTTGGACGTTTGATAAGAAAATGGATCAAGTTTAATGGCGCATGCTCTTTGTGCCACCAGCAGTCTCTTGCTGAGAGCATGCTCCAAAAGCGGGAACTGTGTGGCATTACACTGAGCATGTATATGCTTTGTGTTTCTGTGCCACAGAGAAGAGAAATGAACTGTGGCATTTGCCTCAGCCTTCTGAACATTTCTGCTCAGATTTTTTAAAACCGTGTAGTGTCCTCTTTGTGCAATGGTACTATTCTTGATCATAGCTGTTCACTCAAATATTTAAATGTTAGGAACAAAACAACTTGGTAGCATCTCTTAAATTATGTTGCCTCTGCAGCACTGTGGGATGAAGTGAGGGGAGGGGTACAAAATAAAATTTTCATATGGTTTATTCAAAGAATGAAACATAGGGATAATGATTCTTTTTGTCTGTTACCTGACAACAGTAATAATTTCATAAAAGATGTTATGCAGAAATTTGTGTGTTTAAATTTGTTTATTCTCTTCATCTTGTATTTCACTAAAAGATTTTCAGAAACGTTTCTTGATACTGCTTTGGTAATGAGAACTTGCTGACTTTGAGTTTTCTTGTTCTCTTCTTCTTTTTTTTTCCTTCACTTCTTTCCACAGGATGAATTTCACCCGTTCATTGAGGCACTTCTTCCACATGTCCGTGCAATTGCCTACACTTGGTTCAATCTTCAGGCTCGAAAACGCAAGTATTTTAAAAAACATGAGAAACGAATGTCAAAGGATGAGGAAAGAGCAGTCAAGGATGAGCTACTAAGTGAAAAGCCTGAAATTAAACAGAAGTGGGCATCCAGGCTCCTGGCCAAGCTGCGCAAAGATATTCGTCAAGAGTTCCGGGAGGATTTTGTGCTCACAGTTACTGGGAAGAAGCACCCATGCTGTGTGTTGTCCAATCCTGACCAGAAGGGCAAGATTAGGAGAATCGATTGCCTGCGACAGGCTGACAAAGTCTGGCGTCTGGATCTAGTCATGGTGATCCTGTTCAAAGGCATCCCCTTGGAAAGTACGGATGGAGAACGTCTCATGAAATCCCCACACTGCACAAATCCAGCACTTTGCGTTCAGCCACATCACATAACAGTATCAGTCAAGGAGCTTGATTTGTTTTTGGCATACTACGTGCAGGAGCAAGGTAGGAAGCAGATTGTCGTGTTTCTATGTTAGTATGTCAGACTCTGACTCCAAGTAGTCCTGTTTCCCTGGTGGGCTGGCTTCCAGTGGAACATTGCTCCGTGGTCTATAGATGTGGTGTGGCTACATATCCATTTGTAAATCAGCATGTATACGTATATACTTAAACACACATATATTCCTGCAGACCTGTGTGACATGCATATTTGACATATGTGCCTCTTTCAAGAGAGAGAGAGAGACACACATACCAAGGCAGTACTTTTATTCCACTGAAGTTGTCTTTTATTTTCTGTGGAAAAGTGGTGATACATAGTTGTGACTTCAGGAAACATTATTTTTTTCAAGTTGTATTTTTAAAGAAAAGCAAAACAAAACCCCCCACCCCAGTACTGTTAAGAACACATGCAGGTATATGCAGTTGCACAGTCACAAATACTACAAATATTTATTATTGTCTTTGTAGTTATAAACAATCAAGAAGCAATCCTTAAACTGTTGGCTCTGCTATCACATTGAAGAGCAGTAGCAGACTTTCTTATACCTGTAAAACAAAGCTTGAAAATACTTTATCACGGCTATATTTCTTGTAAATACCAAATATAATCAAAATTACACCATATAATGTTTTATTCATATTTTACATCAATAGCTCCTCTTATCTATCTGAGCTTTAAAGCAAAGATCTAGGTCATAATATTTTGAGAAATTTTTATGAAGGGTGTATTTTCATAATCACACTCATATACTTTTGTTTCACAGGTAATTGAAATGTGGAAAATTGCAGGAGCCCTATGGAAAAGCTTCTTAGCTTAGTATTACAGAATGCAAATAAAAACAGAGCTTCTGATAATCATGTGTCAGGGGAAAACTTACTAGCCATATTTCATCTATTGGATATTCAATAACAATACCCATAGGCAGGTTCTCTAAAATTGTAAATGGCTGTAAGTAGATGAAGTTTGTTTTTTTTTGTTTTGTTCTTGTTTTTTGGTCTTCTGAAATACTTTTTCTCTGTTAGGGTCAATTTGGTTTTTTCTGGTAATGATACCATCTTCTAAGTGTCTTTGTAATGCTGGCTGATCAGCAGTAATAATGCATTTCTTTTTTAGCCAGAGATCTAACCACCTGCAGATGATGGTGGGCCATTTCATAACTTGGCCTGGTAGTAGGTAGCAATGGCCTGCAGAAGGGCAGATGGCAGTCTGTTATCTGATGCTCGATAAATAACTATGGGATTTAACTAGAAAACAAATTGATTTTCTTAGTAACAAAAAAGTAAAATTGCATGTTTTCATTTGGCATCTTCTTTAAGAGGAGAGATGCACAATGAAATATTTTTGTTATAAGTGAATTCTCCTTTAGCATTTACTCATGCAAGTGAAGGACTGTTTTTTTGAACATATATATCAGGTTCTTTCTTGTTGATTATTTGTTATGAAAAAAAATTTGGCTTTTCCTCCCTCCCATCCTCCATGCCCCCCCAACTAGTATTTTTTGGGGTTTTTTTGTCTCTCCACAGCAGCAAACACATTTAGATATTTTACAGCGACTTTAAATAGCACGGAGTCTGGTAAATCTGATCCCAAATAATATAGAAAGAAAGATTCCTTTGATATAATTAAACAAAATGGCTTTATTACAAATGATTTGTACCTTTAAACTCTGTTTGTGGAAAAAAATTCAAATTATATTTTGAATGCGTATAGTGTAAGTCATAGCTTACTGATTAATTCTATGGGTTTACCTGTCTCTAAAAGTCAAAACTACAAAGGGAGGAAAAACAGTTTAAGTAGCTCTTGAGCCAAAGAAACTGGGGTCAGAGTATTCTTAACACACTGTTGACTTATAAGTTGTTGAAAGGCAGTAGCTTGAAGTGGGAGAAGGAATTGCAGAGCATAGCTGATTTTGATAAATGTTTTGAGAATATAAGTTTATTTAAAACTATTTAAAATGCCTAATTGGAAATGAGGAAGCTAAGCATGCTGTAATATTATAACTTTCAAAGTTACACAATTCTACTTTGAGAATGTACTAAAAATGAAGCTGGCTAATTTTTATATATCAAGTCACTCTTAGAAGACCCTTTTATTTATTGCTAACTGTATGTATTTTGTATTTGTCTTGCTGCTTTACTGCAAATGTTCCATTGACATCTGTTGGGTCTCTTCTTGAAAGAGTCATCTTAAGTTGTCTATATTATTTTCTTTCCATTTTCTCAAACTTTGATTATCTATACTCATTGAAAGCAGGTTAATTGTGGCACTTTGTAGTGTACTTGATTAAGAGTGCCAAGCTTTGTGAAAGATATGCACGAAGTCAACCAAAATACTGCATTATACGTATGGCGTTTTGCTTTTTTATTTTTCTTTCAGAACATATAAATACGCCTAATAGCACCATGTAAAAACTAAGTGGAAACATAGAAACAATTAAAACCGTGAACAAAATATGAGAAAGGAATTACCACATAAAATGAATAAAGGGGCCAAGTAGTTTTCTTTTTTTGTTGCTTTAAAATAGAAGATTAGGGGGGAAAAAAGAGGAGGAAGGATAGTCGAGTGCCAGTGATGGTTGCCAGTGGCACCAGGATTGGCATCAGACCTTCTTTGTTTAGCCTAGGATGTCTGTGATTTGTTGGTTGGCATCCGCATTGCAGTGCAGAGTAATGTTACAATATATTGACAATTTCCAGATCTAGAAGTGTCAATAATCTTTTCAGTTCTTAGCAAAAAGAGCTTCTACTTCCATGTCTGCCTTGAAAGAAGAAATAAGGACTGATCTATGAAGTTCTGTCATTGATGAACTTCATCAGATCCTACCTTTTGCTCACTTCAAAATTCATAATCTTTTTCACCTTCTATTCAATTTCTGCTATCCTGTTAAAGAAAGAAAAAAAGAAAAAAAAAGCATTGACATAGGTTGCAATACTGCCCTTTTGACTGAAATGGAGTAAGAAAAAGTGAAGTATACACTGTGATCAATGTTTAACATAAAAAGAATTCTTAATCATAACATGCTTCTATGGGGCTCTGCTTGTCATGTATTTCAGGGGCGTGTGTGTGTCCCACACAGATCGCTTGTAAAACCCAAACCTGAAAATGGTGTGAAATTGTTTCTGTTGACAGAATTGTCCTTTTTTTTCCTTTTTCCTGTCAGCATCAGAGAGTGTCTATCATTTGGTATGAAACGCATTAAGGTCCATAAAATCATTTGATGGTATTTGATTCAGCACAGCGCTTATACTGTGTTCCCGTTGCTACAAGAACCGCCATTTTGTTTGTCGAGTGCCAGGAGAGGGGAAAAAAAAAGGCAGACAATGTGCTTGATGCCAATAATGGTTGCCAGTGGCACCGAGGTTGGCATCAGACCCTCTTTGTCTAGTTGCTGAATGCCTTTGATTCGTTGGTTGGCATCCGCATTGCAGTGGGCACATTGGAAAGTTTTTGACAATCAGTGAATGAAAGCTGCAGTACTTGTTTGCTGCAACAGAACCAAGATAATATAAATCCTTTCTTCAGATACATGTTTTACTTTTACAGTCACTAATTAAATAAAAAGCTAAAAATTGCCTTATTTTATTTTTCTAAAACATAACATACCTATAGCAATGTGCCTTGTCTGCAGAATTCTGAATTCCCTCATCATCTCTGCTACTTTTTTTTTTTGCAGCATAAATAAAATGCAAACTTGATGTTAGGTAATTCAGCATGTACTCAATGAAGCATAGTACACCTTGGGAAATGCTTTAAGAGTTTAAAGAAGTGAAGCAGCAGTACATGTAAATGTTAAGATTTTTAAGCGTTTTTAGTGCATGTGTCTCTCAGAGTACATTTCTCTGATCAGTCATGTTACTGTTTACACTATCCTTTGTCCTTATGTAAGGGTGATATAATTGGGGGAGCCCACGTTCCCAGCTGTTAATAAACTCTGGAGTCAAAGGAGGACAGGCTTTAACTATCTTTTAAACTATCTAGGGAGAGGGAGAGAAAATAGATGCAGATGTCCTTAGTCCCATAGTGTTCAGGCACTCTTTGTTTTTTAGCTTCTTACACCATTAAGATGCTACCACAGCTCTAGCTGGGTGACTTTGTTAGCAGGAAATTGGCAAAAAGAATAAATAATTTCTGTTGGAAGTTTCCTAGTTAGTTAACATTAATATTGCTTTCTGATTAACTGCTGTTACCTTGTTAATTAATAAGAAGGATTAGCAGCTCTACCTAAAGGGCTGCACAGAAGGAAGCCTGGCCTATGTGAGTCCCTGAGTTGCTAGACTGCACCTTGAGGATTGGAGGGTGGTGGTGATGGGCCAGGAAAAGAATGAAAAAAAGCCAAGAGAAAGATGAGAGAAGAGTGAGGGCACTGGCTGGCCAAGGAGAGAGATTTTTGTGCAGGGCTCTCGTGGGGAGCTGGCCCTGTGCTGGGGAGGTCGGCAGTGCCCTGCCCTGCCCCAAGCGCCATGCCCGGCCGTGGGGGCGTGGGAGGGGGCAGTCACACTCCAGTGAGGTGCCCACTCCTAAAAAGCACACCTGCAGATCACCTCAGCTGGGGTGCAGGGTGCTGCAGCCACATCCAGCCTAAACTCTTTTGCCCTTAGCTTAATGCCAGCAAACTGGCAATCCCTAGCCAAGTGGGGATATCACTTTCCCAGTTCAGACAGTCCTGGCAATGTGTGTGCCTTGTTGTACTTGAAAAACATGCCCTCTTCCAGAAGGAATGGTAATTTTTGTCATATGTCTGAATTGCAGGGGTGGGTAGGTTTACCAATGGCTTGATCTTTTTTAAAGCTTTTTGAGTTTTATGAATTTATGACTATAGGGAGATCAAATTTTGAAAGAAGCTTGCATAGTGATTTTCATGTTACTTTTTAGTTTTCATTCTGTAAGTGGAGAAAATTTATTGTGTAGTCATTCTGTTTTTATTTTAAAATTATAATAAAATTATTTTGGTTAGCTTGCCATGACTAAATGAAATTCCACTTAAAAACACTCTCAAAATAATGAAAACAATTCCTGGTTGAGTAATATTATGGTCATATGCCTAAATATCACACCACCCAGCTAGATTTTGGATGAGGGTTTGTATTTTTTGTGTGCACGAATGTTCCCAGATACAATTAATAAAAAAGCAATGGGTTAGATGAATCAACCATTTGCTGTTTTTTTCTACTTCCTTTAACCTTAATGATTTGCCTCCTTCTGAATACTTTACCTGGGAACATAGTAGAACATTTCACCTGTTTTGCAGAAGGATATACTACAGGGCAAGATGATTTGTTGTGAGTTTACACAGCAAATTTTGAGTTACAGCAGGAACAGCAGGAAATAGAGCTTATTACTGCCCGTACCTACAGTAGGACTTTGTTTCTTGTACAGTGAAATGGCACATCATTCCCTGCTCTAAATCTCAATTCCGAATCAGAAAGCCAGTACAGATCCAGAAGCATGAGTTTATAATTTATCTCCTTTTAATAATAATTATAATATTAATATTTAATAATAATAATGACAATAGCATTTAATAGTTCAAGGATCTTATAAAGAATAATTAACCTTTTTAAAGCTGAATTGCTTCAGAAAATTCCAGTCTGTTGAGGCATTCAGAAAATGCAATTTAAAAAATACTTTTTGTGTCAACTGAAAAAGACACTGTATTATTGCTAGTTTTCTAATGTAAAATTTTGGATAACTGTTTTGTTGACTCTCTCTATTGTACTGAAAATTATAAGCAAGAAAGATATTTTCATTAGGAAGTGGAAGTTCATTCAGTGTATATATGGATGTAATAATATTTTTCAATTTATTATTGTAGTTACTTTGTTTATGAAAATGTAGGATACTGAAACATTTTGAAAAACCACTTAGCAATTTTAATTTTTTAAGAACATTTATGTGTGAACTAATATTCAGATAGTAGGTCTGAGGAATACAAAATGTTTAATTTTTTATTTTTAATTATAAAAAGTTTTCTTCAGAGGAGAAATGGGGGTCATATAATAAGTTCATGAAAAAAAAGGGAATTTTCCATATTTAGTATTACTGTTAACAGGAATTAAATTTATGTGCATTTCAATAAGGAGCATTTACCTCATTCTGATTTTTCTTGCCTGATACACTAAGAAGAGTAATTTTCACAGGGTTAAATACCATCAATTGTGTTTAAAATAAAAGAAACTCAAGTTTACATAAATTCTGTTCAACTACTTGAAAACATAAAGTTAGTGTTAATTTATTAATAACATTTAGTTCAAAAACTAAAGAAGAGATAAAATAAGGAAAAGAATGGAAAAGGAACCAGAAAATTCTTGCTTCATGGTAGTTACAGACGGGAATAATACTGTGAATGAAAAGGATTCTTCTAAGCTGTATACAAGACCACAAATTAATAAAGGAAATACCTCAATTTAAAGGATAGGTCTGTGTTTTAAATGTCTTAAATCTTCATGCAAATTGAATTCATTATAACTGTGAAAACTTCATTAAAATAATTAGATGCTAAATGCCACTGCAGGTTGGATTTTAAAGTTAATTGCATGAGGTTGCTGTCAAGTCCATTTCTTTAGCTTTCCCTTTTTTCTCCTGCTTTTCCTCCTTCTCTTACTTCCCTGCTGCTAGTGTAGTAGCATAGTCATGTCAAGGACAGGTAGCCCTCTGAAATGGTCCACAATACCAAACACTGTAATTCAAGAGGTTTCCTGAAGGCTTTCTAGTCTCAAGAGCAAGGTGAAATGTTTCTTTGATGTAATTTTTGGGCTAGGATTATCTTAAAATTGAGTTAAATGACTATCTTAACTGAATAGGCTTGCTCCTTTTATTGTGAGATGAAGAAATAGGCTCCGTATGAGGAGCTACTTTCCAGATACTAAGTGAATGTGAAAAGGGAAGAATGTCTCTGTTACTATTTAGTGTGTTTGACAGATGTCAAACAGGATGTCATTCATTATAGGGGGGTTTAATGATTTTACTCTGTATCTCTTTTTTATTTTTGTCTTTTTAAACTCTGGTGGAATTTTTAGAACTTTTTGCTAAAACTCTGGCTAAGGGCATTGAAACCTGAATGAGACAAGGTTTGAAAGTTTCAGAAGCTGGTAAAAGGGAAGTAAATCTCAGATTATTAGCTTTGTCTGAGAGAAAGTAGAGTTCATTTCGGTGTGTCTATTGTACTGTCTTGTAGCAGTGAATTGTGTGTGAACCTGGAAGTACTCTTCTAGCACAGTTGTTTATATTTTCCCTCCACCATGTTTTCATTGAAAAAAGGTTACTTGTGCTCTTCCCTCAGTTCCCCTCTGAGGGGGATCCTTTCCTTTCCTGAAATATATTGTGCTTTTTAAATTTTAAAATAATATTTTTCTTTAGCTGTTTCTTGGGAACACCAACATTGGAATATGTTTTTTGCTCTAGTCTGTTCATCCTCCCCTACTCCCCCACACCTAAAAAGATTGGGGGGAAATGGGCACTTCAGACTTGGTGTTTAGGGGGAATTTTGAGAAAGGGCTGATAGTCTAAAGTGCGTTTATCAATAATAGCATTTCAAATGTTTTTAGATAGCCTGAGGACCAGAGCATTTACCTTTGCCCTATGACTATTGTGTGCTACATTCCATTTTTTACAAGATCACTCTCCAAGTCAGAAAGGTGACTTAAAACTGTGGGGACCTTGGAGTAATTTTAACCCTAATTTGCTCCTAACTGCCTGTGGTGTTTGGAATTTTTAAACTACATGTATGTTTGTTTGGTTTTGCTCCAAGAAATAGAATTGAAATAAGGCAAAGCTACTGTAACGTGGCATGGCGTGAAAGCTTAGCTGAATTCCCTCCAATCATTGCATTCTTTTCACTCAGAGAAATTTTGCACTTTTATACTTAAACAGCTGCTCAACTCCAGAGCTGAAGGGACATGCTAAGTTTTCCAGTGTCCTTCCATAAAGGCACCTTCACTAAGGACATCTCTGTGGCTTTAAGTGGTCTTTTTATTATTTCTCCTCTGAAAAAAAAACCATATGGAAATTGATCAGGACAGTTCCCATTTTCTTCCTTGGAAAGTGAACAGGAAAGTCAAATGCAAAAATGAACAGGTAGTGAACTCTGAGAAACTTGGTGTGGCTGTCAAGAAATTAGGAAAAATATTCTGTGATTGTTTGTTGGAGGAGAATGTTGTGCACAGGTAAGTATATTCTATATTGATTGTAATTATTTAACAATCGATAACTTTAAGTATCTATATTTTGAACATATTGTTTATGTATTTGACTTCCTGATGTCCAAGCAATGTTAACCTGAGTTACTACACACCTTTTCATAAAGGATCAATTAAACAGCTGAAAGATGGTTATCTATTTATCTTAAACGTAGCATTGCATTTTAATTTCTTTGCCATATCCTTCATAAGCTGTGTTCTGAGTTGTCATAAGATTTACATATTATTCTTTAAAACAGAAACAAAATAATGTACATGCTTTAGAATTTAGCAATTACAAACTCAATGCCTTTAGAAATGAAGGAAATCAAAACACTCACTGGTGAATTGCATTGGGCTAAAATGCCAGACCATTTTCAGCCTTTTTAATGAAGTGGCTAGCAGGGAAATCCTTAGAAGATTATTATGGATGTGCATTGTGTCTGAGAGATAGCAAATATACTTACTGCAGCATCAGCTTTCTATTAGCTGATTAATGCCATTAAAAAAGATGTCAGACTTTTTGAAGGGATAATTCCACTCAGCATCCCTGATTTAAAAGTGTGAAAATTTCTCCTAGTCAAGACAACTTACCCTGACATCTGCAGTTTCTAGATGGATTACCTTAAATTTGTTATGCCACGTTAAAAGATGTGTTTTACAAGGCTGGCCTCAGCTCTTGGCCTTAGTGTCAAGAACTCTGCTATGTGACGCAACACATCTTATTAGGTTTAATTGACCAAAGCTGATTTGTTAAAACAATTCATTTGTGCTGTAAGTTATGCCCATGCCAAGCTGCTACCTGAATCTCTTGACCTTGGTTTGTCTGGGTCATGAAATGGCTGTGAACTGCTTGACCTCTCCATTGTTCAGTGGCCACACCACTTCCTCCACTTCTTTGTGGTAGTTGCTGACGAGAAGACCTCGTCCCCAAATTTACACCCCAGTGGGTTTTCAGTGTCCCTCCATGGCATCTATATCCTCCTTTGGAAGTGTTCCTGATGTCACCACCTATTGTCTACTGACAGTGAGGGGGACAAATGATAGCCCTTCATGTAGAAGAGGTAGTAAGGGAATTTCTGGGAGCTGGAGGAAAACTCCATCCTCTCTGAGACTGCTGTGCATTTTTGTTACATTGGAGTGCAAGGGGTCATTACTTTTTTCATGAGCAAACACCATCGGTCTTAGTCAATCCCATTTCACTGTGAGCTTTGTTTGAGTGGGATGTGCTGGGAAGAAAATTCTGCTTTGAAAATATTTTGTGATGAAAATCTAATGAGTATGTGCACTATTTCAATTTTTAGGCTACAAGAATGATCAAAATAATTTTTTAGTGTGAAATGGAGGAGTGTTTCCTGTCAATGTCATAAGTTGCTCTTGATTTCTTTAATACCAAACCAACAATTCCTGAAGACCTAGCTTGTATTCAAGAGCAGTCACGGTTCTAAAGCAAAGGACTTTAAACACTAAACTTGATGCAATACCTAAACTTATTAAAAGGGAGAAAGAAAAATCTTTATATGACTTCTTTAAAAAAACAAATTGTGAAATGCAGTACTTCTGGTGGAAACTACTTGTCCTTAAGGATTATTCCTGGTGGAGGACAGTCATTGGCTTCTTACCTTGTCAGGCTGACTAGTGTCAGTATCTCAGATGGTAATGTCAGCTTTTTAATGTAGTCTTTGTTGTGGGAAGCAATAACTACCAATAATTTGATGGTTGGGACAGTTTATTTTATTGAAATGGGTATTACATCCAGGCTGCATTGTGGCACTTTTCTAGGAAGTAGTGTCTTTCAAAAAATGCTTGGATCTGTCAAAAAACTGTGGCTAGGATAAGAAAACTTATAGGAAAGTAGTGATACCATTCTAAAACAAGTAAATTTGTATTCCTGTGCTCATCAGATAATTGGCATGTTCTTAAGTCCTTAGCCTTAGACTTTGCTCACGAGTGTATTTATTCTATCAAACTGATATAATTTAAACCCCATAATATAATTTAAACCCCATATTGTCTCACAGTACTGTGCACTCTCACAGCACATGAGCAGATTTGTATTTCTGCAGTACGCCTGATTTCTTTGTAAACTCATTCTTTTTTGCTTTTTGAAAAAGAAAAAGAAATCAGATGGTATGTTTACATACAGCATTCCTGTGCACTCGTATATGATGAAACCTCTTCTTTCTGTGTGAAACTGCAAGCTAGGTGTGATTTCTAATTGCAGTTACATAGTTCCTCTGAAGGAAGAGGGTGGGAATGGTGCAAGGAACTTGAATGCTATCACTGTGATGACAATGTAAAGTATGACTCAATGTTTAGTTGCAAGGACTTCAAAATCCTTGTCCCTGGTCCCCAGCTCTGCCATTGTCTCCCTGGGGGATGGCAGACAAGTTAATTAATATCTCTGTGTCTCTGTATCCGGGGAGAGAGAACACCGCTTGGTTCAGTGCTGGCCCAGGGAGTTTTGTGATAAATACTGAGATGAGTACTGGCTGAAAAGTTCCTGTGTTCCACTGCATGCAAAACCTATGTGCTTTTGCCCAGCCCCTGAGAGGGCTCTGTATCATAAAGAAATGTTGTACCCAGTTTTCTCATGCCCAGACAGAAGAAACTTGCCCAAGCAGAGAAGGCCGGCACAAAGCATTCCTTGCCTGCAAGCCCTGCGGTGGTACTGCTCTGTGGGAGAGGGTGCCAGAGAGAAAACACAGGAGGGTTGGCCCATCACAGGGGACAAGGGCTGTGGGAACAGCACTCCTCATGTCACCCCTGCTTCACTCATCAGGAGCTCTGGGCAGGGCTGGCCCTTGGGGATGGGACATGGCACAGACAGATCTCTGACAGTTTCCCTGCCCTGACAGTGACAGTGAAGCAAAAATATACTCCAGACAGAAAGATAAAAGAAAACATATAAAGAGAAAAGAAACAGTAAAAGAAACCATCATTATAGGACAGTTGTATGGATGTTCATCAACAGTCAACCACAAAGGAGGCATCTGCAGGTGTGGCCTATGAGCTCAGTCTGCTTTTCGTCCTTCTCTCTGCTCTCATCCCAGGTTTCAGTCAAATGGGCCACTTTGAGCACTTAAGTTCCTGCACCATGATCCTGTGCTCAGGATGGATGGTCAGGAATTTGGTGAGGTGTGACATGAAACCTAAGCTAATGTAACAGTGTACCTGTGTCTGGAATATGCTGTTTTCGTCTCCCAAACCTCTGATTTGTGAGGCAGCTGATGGACACACTGTTGGTTTGTAGGGGCTTAGTCCAGGATTGGGTCTTAAAGGGCCTAGCTTTGCCTGAAGCCCCAAGTGATTGTAGTGAAATGCTCCTAAGTAATTAGTAACTTGTGCTTTTTGGACCTAGTGTTCCATCTACTTTTACTGCTTCAGTCACTGCTTTCCTCATTCCTTCCCTTATGATGATATTTCAGGGTTGGTGATGAGCTAGCCATTCCAACACCTACAAAATTACTGTGTCTGCTTCTCAGAATGGTAAGTGGCAATAATCTACAAAAATAAAGGGTGTCCATGCATTTTTCCAGCTGTAATGGAAGCAGCACAGCTTACAGTGAAAAAAGGGTTAACATCAAAACTTATTCTATTGTTTAACTTCCAGTTAAAGAATAACCAGCTTGTGCAGAAAAGAGAATTGAAAAATTGATTGGACTTTTGGATTCAGACATAGAATTTAAAGGTTATCAGGTTGTAATTTTGCCATATATGCATTCATAGGTGAGTTTACGGCCTGCAGTTTGGTTATTTGTACAGGCTTATATTGGAGGAACCACAGACTTAGCTAATTTTATTAAACCCATGGGAATTTGTGTTAAAGCTATGTGTAATTACTTTAACTGGCATAATTACTGCCATTATTTTAGCTAAGAAAACATATCAATTTGTTATTTAGAGCTTAAAATTGTTTTTTGCACTTTAAAGTGAGGAGTTCTGTTGTATTTTAAAACATATACTGATCTTGCTTTGTCACACAAATGCAGCATGTGTATGTAGTCCTCCTTAGCCTTTCATGTATTTTTTCACTGTATTGTGGATGTAACTTGAATATTCTGAGACAAGAATTATAGTTGTCCTGTAGTGATTTCTGTTCTATTTACAACCTCCAAATAAAGGAAAAGCTGCTTATAGTAAAATGAGGATCACTGGTCTTCCAGTAATTAAATAGACTTGTTATACTGCATTAATCCTTTTTGGAACATTTGGAATGGCTTCTTAGCACTCACAAACACAGCATTAGGGCCAGCAATTAATCTGTTGTTTGTCCTTCAACATTTATGTGATGTAAAGAGTATGCATTCAAAGATGTAATTCAGGTTCAGGATGAGGACCATCATAGTGTCAAATACTTATCTTGATCATTCTGTAGTGTGAACCAAGTCCTAGAATGAAGTTGCAATAATTGTTGGAAGGACTCACACACTACTAATTGCATCCAGCTGAAATAACTAGTAATTGTTTGCTATGTTGCTCTATATACATGAGGAAAAAAACGTGAATTTGGAAATAGCTAGAAACTTTCTAATTTTCTGATTAGCCTTCCTTATAGGTGGGTCAAGAAGTAAAGACTCAACATTTCATCAGTTAAGAAAGAATATGCTCAAGAAAACAATTCAGTATCTTTCTAATTGTGAGGACAGTGGTTTTTTTATCAAGGAGGGGTTTAGGGACCATCTACCAAGATGACCTACCTAAACCTGATCTAGCAGAGAAGTGGTTCAGGTGATCACTCAATATTCTATTTAATTTCAGATCAGTGGTTCTAATGCAGTAGTCATATTTTTTCCTTTTCTGGTCTTTGACTTCACAAACAACGAGCAACTAAAATCACATGAACTTGCTCTCAGATTTTTGCAGTTTTTTGATTGCGTTTCTAGACAAAGTCTGCTTAGTCTTTGATCAAAACACCACACTAATTCAGTTGATGCTGTGTTAGAGTCCTGTGCTGTTCTGCATTGCTCAGCTGTAATTAACCTGAAGCATGGTACAGAGCATAAGCTTCTGAGACTAGGTTAAATCAGCAGAAGAGTCTTATGTTCCTGTGGTACATAGTCTTAGAACACATTATCCTATTGCAGTAAGATAAACGTGTTTTAAATATAGTCCAGCCAGTCTGACCTTGTCAGAATTCATGTCATATTATTGGTAACTTGGGCTTGTTGACGTGTTTCATAGTAGGATGAGCATTAACACAGAACTCCTTATTCCATCTGGTGAGGAACCTACAGAGAGGGCTATACATAGATTTTTTTTCTAAAATTCCATGTTACACTGTAATGAGATTCTGTCTTCTCTGTGCTCATGACACTTCTCTTGCCATTGATAGGCACCTTTGTCAGAGACCAAAAGTGCAGCTGAGACACTATGAAATGGCGGTATTAAATCATGTGGATGTGACTGATGAATAATAATAGTTACAGGTTGTTTTTTTTGGAAGAAGTGATTACTGACAGCTTTTGCAAATGTTTTATGAAGCCTTTGGTTTTCAGGCTAAATGCCCTGGAAACAAGTATGAAAATGAACGGAATAGAATTTAGTGATTAATCTATACATGGTACAAAAGTTGCAAAAAGACTCCACAATTTTAAAATTTGATTCTGCCAAAGTTTGCCCACATGTTATAACAACACAGTAATAACCAGAGACATCATGGTGAGGTCTGAGGAAGCTCATGTGCATCCTGAAAGGAGAAAAATTGCAGTCATATAGCAACTTCATGTGCTTTCATGTAAACTACTCCTTTGGTTTCCCTACAGGATGATATTAATCTGCTCTGGAAAAATTTGCCCATTGGAATAACTGTAACAGATTAATTTGAACTTCTATCTGTTACATGTGGGTTTTATTTTATAATAATAATATATGCATAAATAAGACTGTGTCTGTCATGAGCTACTTGATATGTAGTTTCCAGTCCGAGCTGAAGTTGTTTGATACGCATCCTAGTTATGTATCTTATTGACAAAGGTGCCTTTGGCTTTTGTTGCTGATTTCTCCATCACTGGTAACACATGACCTCTTTGGTAGTGGCATATGGAATCCTAGTCACTTAAGTTGGAGAAGGCCTCTAAAATCATCAAATCCAACCAGTAACCTAGCACTGCCAAGTTCACCACTAATCCCTGAGTGCCTCTTTTCAATATCTCCAGGTATAGCAGATCCTTCCCTGGGCAACCTGTTCCAGTGATTGACATCTCCTTTGGTAATCAATTTATTTCCTAATAAATTGCAACTTGAGGACATTTCCTCTTGCCCTGTGTCCTATTACTTGGGAGAAGAGGCTGAAAACCATCTGGCTACAGTCTTCTTTCAGACAGTTGCAGAGAGAGCACCAAAGTCTCCTCTCAGCCTCCTTATTACCTCCAGCCTAAAGAATGTTGACATTCTTAACTGCTCCACATGGAAGTTTCTCTCTAGACCTTTAAAAATCTCTTTTGCCCTTTCCCGGGACTTTCTTCAGTATCTCAAAGTATTTGCTGTAGTAGCAAAAAACTGAACACAGGCTTCAAGGTGAGGCTCCACCAGTGCCATGCTGACATATTTCTCGTTGCCTGAGGGGCAGGCAGCTGAGTGGCAGAGCAACTACTTCTTTTGACATCATCCGTGATGAATAAATATGCCAGCATTTCCTATTTTCACAGAGTGTTTTCACAGACAGTTGACACTCATCAGCTTTTTTGGATTCTGTCACTATTTGAGTGCTAGGTGGCTCTGGGCTGTTCATGCCTCCTTGCCAATGAAAACTGCAGCAGTAACCCAACTCCTGCCACAACTTGTGCAGATGTGGGGAATGGGTGAGGTGAGAGAAGACAGAGGGTATGAGACTAGGGAGTAGTGGGCAGGGGCAACAAAAGGAGAACCCAAGAGTGTGTGTGACTAGGAGGTGGTGCAGGATGCCATCTCTATTGCCATCTCTATAGCACCAGTTTTCCAGCCTCTGCACTAGACAGGTCTGTTGATTTCTGAATAGTAATCTCTCTTCTTCTGTCTCCTTAGTAACCCTAAGTTACTGTATACAGAATGTTTGTAGCTCTGGATTTTGATGATGGAAGAAGAAAATATGCATATAGAATTTTGCATTCCATTTAGGAACACTGAGAAAAACAAACAAAGGAAAAAAGAATCTCTACTGTATCTTCCTCTCCTTCTCCAGGTTTGTAAGTGTGAGGGACATTCTTGTGTTTTCTAGGTGAATGTGGATCTCATCTGATCTCTTTGAATCTCATTTGGCTCAGGAGGGATTAATTTACAGTAATTCAAAGTCTTAATGTTGAATTCATGTTGCAAGGACTGTGTTCAGATTCATACTTCTTCTGTAAAGGATGTTCTTTAAGGGCTGTTCAGAAGATATTCTGGTGTATTGAGTTCCCAGGCAACAAAACTAGAACATGTATGACTGAAGTACTGCGGACTCCCTAGACTGTAAACCTAATCCTGCAAATCCCTATTTACATAAATCCCACTGATTTCAAAGGGCCTGCACATGAGAAAGCAGGTTTTACAGGATCAGGCCATTCTTCCTAGGGACCAACATCTGTTGCACCAACTGTGATAATCTCATGACTGTTAAAGAAAACTCTGAGGAAACATTTTATCTGGGCTAAAAGAAAACAGCAAAATAGTAACACTGTTATCTATTGCTATAAAGTGGATTATTACCAAAAACAACTCTCATTATATGCTGTGCCTCTCTTCCCTTCCTGCATATTTTTATTTACTCAAGGGAAAATTCTAGATGTAGATATATATGCTTGCTGCTGTTCCACACATGTGTTGTATGAAGTTTGTGAACCAGACTGCAGATGCTGAGATATGCTTAGATGCTGAAAGAAGCTTTTGGCATACAGGTTAAAGACTATCATTGTCTTTTGGAGTTTTGGAAACTGAGAAAGAAATGTCTTCAGTAAAATTTTAGGGTATTTTGGGTCTTGCAGTTCAAGTCAATGCTGCTTTGGCTGAATGATCTAAGGTACTACAGTCAAAGAGTCCTTTTGGCATTCGCTGTGAAAACATAGGTGGTCAATTGGTGATGCTGCAAACAACTGAAAAAGAACAGCAGAAGCCGATGGTGGTTATGTTGGGAAGAGCACAGCCCAGTTTCTTTGTTTTACTTTAAGAACAGAAAACACTTGCATAGCTGTGGTAGCACTTGCTGCAGCTGGAGCTTAATAGCTTTTGGATGCGTACATAGAGATCTGGAAAGGGACAATAGACTGCCCTGTTACCTTGGTTGACTCCCAGTTTCTGTAGGCCTGGTTTCATAACACACAGGAGTTCGTGGATTCTTAGTGGTCATATGGTGTGTAGTCCTGTATGCTTGCTGCATTCCTAGGGCTGTGCAGCTGAAGACAGCGGTAAAGTATCATTCACTGTCATTCATATAATTCTTGTAGCAGAGATGTTATAATAAAATAGCTCTAGAATATAATAACAAAAGAGCTGGGCAGGTCAGTTGGGTCATTATGCATTGGAGTTAAAGCTGAAGCCCAAAAGCAAAGGGAGTCTGTATCAACAGTGAAGTGCATGCTCAATAGTTCTAACACTTCATCCATGCTTTGGATTCCCTGCACTTGAAATTTACAGTCAGTCTGCACATGACAAGGACAATGACCTGGGGTTTCCATGAGATATGCAATGGGTAATAAGCTACTATTACTCATTTAATAAGATCTATGTGAAAAAAGGACTGAGATTTCAAATATCCCTACAGTGCTAGGTTGCTGTCAGCAACTGTAGGGTTGGTGGACCTGAGGAATATTATTCCTCTATATGGTTGTAAATTTTTGTTAAATTTCCTGCTAATTTTGAATTCTTCTAATGATTATACTTTCACCCCTGTAAAATAAATAAAAAAGTGTTCAAAGTCTAATAGGCAAGGCATGAGGGAGCTGTATTTAACAGATATGCAAAAACTAGAATATAATTAAATTTTCTGTGCAGTTACTTGAGAAAGAAACATGTTCAAAGGTGGTCATTTTTATTCCCAAGCTGTAACTTTACAGCATCTTTTTGTCTCCTTATCTTTTCTGATTATTATGAGACAAGTTTCCTTCAATGTGCAAGATTCATAATTAAGCATACTTTTCATTGGTGGAAAAAATGTTTACTAGGTTTTTCTCCTATGTCGTCTGTGCACTGTGTTTCTCCTATCTCTGCACTGTGGTTATCACAATTCCTTTTTCCCGGTCATAGACCCATATTTCTCCTCATGTTTTTAGGAAATAATTAGGAGTTATACTCTTAATGATTTTTAATGTACCAGTTAGAATTGCTTTTGAGAAGAAAACAATGTGCTTTAGGGAATATTTTCTAGATTTTGTATTGAGCTCTGTGGAAGGTCAGACCTATGCTAAATATGCAACATACATTTATTATACTATGCTTAAAAAAGCAGAATGGAGATGATCAACTGAAATTACAAAATGTTCACTGCCAGGGAACAGGTCTTGAGACTGAGAGCAAATTTGTTTTCATATATACTAATATGAAAGATTTTGGAGAAAAAAGGACATGTAAAATCTCTAGAAACTTTATTTATACTAAGAAAGTATCAAAGGAGCACTTGTATTAACTTTGTGTATTGAGATATTGTCATGATTTGTTAGTGGTAATTAGTACAGTCAGCATAATTTTTTTTTCTCTTTTTTGGAACTACACAGAATTAGTATTTTCAAAATAGCAAGTGTATAAGATCAAGCTTGCTGAAATGTACTTGTGCACACTATTTCATTTGTCACCCCTGTCTCAACTCTCAAGAAAAGTAAATTCTTTAGGGTCTGAATTTGACTTTTGTTTGTGTAAGGTTAAATATAAATAGCGCAACAAACATTTGAGATTCTTTTAAATTTTACTGGACTTTGTTCTGGTTTGAAGTTTTTTTGATATTTTAAATCAATCCTTGCCAGAATTTGGAAATATATTACAGAAGATTGTGACTGCATGAGAAGAAAGTAGAACTGATTCTGAACAAGAAGGAAACCAATTAGTTTGTTTTGAAAAATAGTTCATTGTTTATTTTCAGAAGACTGCTTGTAACAAGTGATCCTTTGTCTCATTCTCCATAGCTCTCTATATTCTCTTGTACCTCAGGAGAAAGAATATTCTTTATCAGAACCAATGTACCTTGTTAAGTCATTGAGATAACAGGATCTCCTGCTATGTTATGGGGCTCTTGTTGAAGGTGAACCCCTTTGGAATGAAAAAAAGTTTTGCAGTATTTCACTTTTGAAATGCCATCTCTTGACTAAGTGAAATGACAATGTTCATATAAAAATGCTACCTTTTTCTTGCTGCTTCTAGAAATGCTTTACACAGGCTTGCAGCTGAGTGTCTGAGTGGAGAATGCAGGTGTTTGAGATCCACATCCGTCTGTGCCTCAGCTCAGCACCAAGCACAGCAGGGTCTTCAGCCCTGTTGAGGTTGTGGTGCACAGTGGTGTTTGAAATGTTTAGTGTGGAATTCTGTGCTAAAGCACTGCTCAGCATGGCATAGCTGCATTCCAACCTGCGGGCTGTGATTCTTTCTTATTGCTAGATTAAACAAATTATTAAACTGATTGGGTTTGTTCATTTCTGATACATTGCATTGTGGTACTGTATTCTGAAATTAAATTCTCTGAATAAGAAAATATTTCCTCACAAGCATAAATAGATAAGTATGTTCTACATCATGTTCTTTATAACAACTATTGTGATTGCGTATCTTATCTCTGACAATAAAATCTAAAGTCAATGGAGAAATAGTGCTCTCATGCTTATAAATGCTTAGATTTAAATTTTTTTTCTCTATGATAGTTGTCAAAATGCCTGTCACTAGAGGAAACTCTGGAAAGCAGCTAGAATTTTGTTTTCGAAAAAGAGATTTCAGTTATTTATATTGAAAACATATTTCCTAATCTTTATAACTTAATGTTACAAAATCTCAATACACCTAACCAAACTGGACACATTGTAGACAAACACAATTATGCTTTAAACGTTGCTAAGTAAGAAATCAAATAGCCTTTGATGAAATTTCATGAAGTCAAAACAAAATAAAAAATCTAAAACATATGTATAAATATAAAGGATGAGTTCATTTTACTGGATTGTTCTGACATTGTCTGATACTTTTTAAGAGTTCTGTAGCTGGTGCTTCTTGTGATGCTGTCATTGTGATTGATGCAAATAGGATAATTTATAAAAGTTTCTAAATCTATGAAAGTCTAGGACAATGGTATACTCTGCTATGATTTCTCTTTAGATCTAGCATTAATTTATACTTTTTTAATGATTTCATGGTGTTTTTATAAATGACACTATCTCTTTTTCCATTTTTGAATTTTGAAACTCTTCAGACATGGCTATGTTTTTTGGTTTTGACTGTTGGCATGTATAAATGCATAGGCTTCGGGATGAGTGTGTTTCACTCTGTAGTGTACAGACTACCCATGTAAGTAGGTCCCTGTCCACAGAATCATAGTGAACAGTGTGTTAAATAGACTATTAAATTAAATTTTTAATGTCAAAATTCATGGTAGTTTGTAAGAAATAGTGAAGCTCATTAATATAATCTCTATTGATAAAAAGTGGTTGGGTAGCATGGGCTGTTCTTTTGCAGATTCTCTGTAGATGAAGTGAAAAGAAAGAACACAATACAAGAGCATATTTCTGTCAGAACACTTAAAAGGTTCATTTTGGAAACCACAAAATTGTGACTCTAGCATAGCGCTCATCCAGATGACAATATCAAAATAGTGTCTTATGGACTTTATAAATTGAAGAAATTTATTTCCTACCCAAAGTAAATATTTGAAACTGTGTGGCAGGCAGGTTCACACATTTGTTGAAAAGTGAGAAATCTGAGGCATCTAAGCAAGACCAGATTTTTGAGAGGCTTCTGCTTTAAAGTATGAATGCATTTGTTCCTGTGACGGGAATGAACCTTTGGCCTGCAGCCAAATTAGTATGCACCATAAGTGACCTTGACATGCTTGCTGCCATGATCTCTATTATTGCTGTTATTGGCTTTCCTCTTGGTGTTCTTCAGATATTTTTTATCCTTTACCTATATTGTCAAAACATGATTATTTGTACAGTGTATGTTCAGTAATAGCAGTTTGTCTCTCCATGGTTTACAGAGAGATATAGAAGGCAACAATTGTAATTACTTCCCTGTTCATAGCTTAGCAGTAAACCAGGAAAGTGAAGTTAAGGTGTGCCATTAATGCAGTACATCAAGAAGGAATTATAAGGTGAAATCATTGCTATACATTCTTTTGGTTTAATGATGCTACTTAAATTTGGTTTTGGGGGATTTACCACTGTCTGTTGTGTTTATGTGACCACATAAAGAGAGTTTAAGTTACCTATTTTGTGAATATCTACTTGTACTTATTTGCCATGTCTTCCTTTCGGCTCAACAAAATTATAAATTCCAGATAATGACTTTCTATAGTAACCTGGCATTGTATTGATTGGAACCTGCACAGTTTTTACCCTTAGTGGTGGAAATATGTAAGCCAGGTTAGAACACATACATCAGAGTTCAACTGTAAAATGTCATAGCCACTACTTTCTACTGGCTTGCTCACATTTATTAAACCTATTTAAATGAGGCAGCTGCCTCTAAGGTTGAAATTAATATAATTGAGGCTAATAGGCAACAGGTATTCTCTAATAATGGAAATAATATCATCTGAGGATACAACTCATTTGCACAGATGTATTTACGTGTACAAATTTTTTTTAATATTTTGGCTGTTAAATTTGAATACTCTGTAGAATATAGCTTATCTGTTGTGGTTATTTTTTTTCCTTCCATAATCATGCATATATTTAAATATTATTTTCTTACTGAGGCAAACTTGAATTCAACAAGAAATATTAAATTTCCTGATCATCACCAGCATCACCATGTGAAAAGATGCAAATCTTTCATAATCTATGTGATGAACAATGTTTAGCCAAATACTGAACACAAGAGATCTGAAGTGACCTGAAGCTACTGAAGGGTCTAATTGAATATGACAGGTAGCGAGAGGTCTGAAGTTAAGATAAAGTTTCTTCATTTAGTGCATTAAGCAAATTTGCTTAGGCCAAACAAAAAATGTATGCTAAATTGAAAAGGAGATTCTAATTTCCAGTGTGTATTCTCTGTGCTCATTCAAATGGTCCACATTACCAGGTTCTCAGGTGTTGAAAATTAGGTCTGATTTCCTACCCATGTTTGTCAGTACGTGTCCTCTTGGTTCCCTGAGAGCCCACTAAACTTCCTCTTGTGTTAGTCTTGTGTGGTACCATCATATTGGCATTCAGTTTTAGAACAGAGAGCACAATTGTATTTTCAAGGGTATCTCTGGGCACTGCAGAGAAGCATGGGATAGCAGGACATTTTTGCCACAACCTAACTTTTACACAGAAAAGTCTGAGCTCACCTTCTAGAAAAGTGCTTTGTGCTAAAGTAATTTAGCCAGTAGTTAAGAAAATTGAAGTAAGATTAGGACATACTTATATGGTATTTTGCAGAGAGCAGGCCTAACAAACTTTCCCTACACTGTTGAGCCCGCCAGGCACATTGCAGCAACTACATAGCAGTCAGTCCTGGCCAGCTGGCTCATGGCACAGTCAAGGCTTGCATACCGTTGCCTACAAATATACTCCCATACTTGTAATAGCAATGTGAACAGGAGAGTGGTCACACTGACCTCACAAACAGCTCCCTTCTAGCTCAAGTGACAGGGATGAGGGAGGCCATGTGTCCTGGGAGGGGGATGGTGAGGCCAGTTGCTTTTCAGAGGCAGCTACTGTCTTCTAGAGGTTCCCTTTGAAGTGCCCAGCTGCCACTTAACAACGTAGCCCACCCTTGTAACGCGACCTAGCACAGCAGCAGCAGCAGGAGTGGCTCCAGCTAGCTGCCTCCCCTCTTTGGAAGGCCTGGTTGCCCATTTGCAGTTTGCATGGAGGGATGGAGGGATAGGCTTGCTGTAAGTTTTGTTCTCTCAGATTCCTAGTCAAAGAGCTTCCTCATTTGTTTCAATCTCTAGGTGCCCTGTTTTTTTTCGGAGCGTGTAGAAAAGCAGAATAACTTTTAAGTTCACATTAATGAACATCAGAACACTATTTTTACTGAGTTATGAATGCTTTGGATTTAAAAGGTTCTTGTTTCAGTTGGCAATGACTGCAACATTACTTTTTTGTTTTGTTTCAAAACAGTCCTTGAAGACTTAGATTTGGAGACCCAGAGGAGAAATTACTAGGATTTAACCTTCAGTTTCCTTCTGTTCCTACCTCTGTGCTCTCCACTTGGTTTTCATTTGATGGAAGAATGCCTAAAAAATGCTTATTATCATAATAAAATAAGAACAGTCTGAAATAGTTGTATTCCACAGGAAATAACAGTGATTTTTTTCTAAATTAATATTTGTCATAGGATTTCATGTGGTCATTTTCTTTTAAGGACTGAAAAGAGATGCACAGATTTAACATGTGTACCTTGTTAGCAATGTTTTGACAAAAAGCAGCAGCTGTATAAACTAATCTTCCTGTAGCTTTCACACATGGGACTCAATTAACAATAAGCCACTTTCAGTATCTAATCCTTTCTATCATTTAAAAGAAGTTTCCTGGTTTCTGTACGTTTTTCCATGTCTGACTCTTACCAATAGACTAAGGCAAGTGGCAGACTGTGAATGGACAGACCTTGCACGACATTTTATATGTGATTTATAGAAGACAATGGCACTTGTGTTTATATTCCTGGTAAACTCAGATTAAAGTGAAGATTAAAGTCTGTTATTTGCAGAACGTTGTAATGATTGCAGGATCTAGAAGAAAGCTTTGTTTGAAATTCCGGTGTTTCAAGTTCTGAAGTGTAGAGAATCAAGAAGCATTGCCCCAGGTATGTCATTCAACCTCATTGTGGTAAGTGCTCTGGAGGAAGGAGGAAGGAAGAGCTCTGTGGTTATTAAGCCTGTGAACCCATGGTATGTATTGTAAGAAAGTCTGTATTTACCTACGGCATGGTCAGGTCACAAGACTGGATAATTGGGCCTTTAACTAATTTCCAGGTGGATCTGTAGCCAGAAACTGAAGTACAAGGTACTTCCACGTGGACACTTCTGGAAATTTTGAGAGGTTTTTGAATAACAGCAAATTAATGCAAGCTCCATTTTAATTGCATTTGACATGTCAACCTTTAACTTAAAATTGCTGCATTAGAATGATCTAAAGAGGACTTTCTGGAATTACAGGGGCTTCTTGTCTTTTGCAAATGAGTAGGAAGATACCAAAAGTATATAAAGGCAGAGCCCAAACATTATGTCATTAATTTTTTTTCTTTCACCTAGTAAAACTTCAGTAAAGCTTAAATTGCTAAATTCAAAATAGGCTATTGTCACTACTTGCCAAAGAGTACATGCTTGTTCATCTGTCTAATCCATAAATGAAAGCCACAAACAGAAGCACATAATTTGGCACAGAACCAGAAGCATGCCTCGGCACACTTCTGGAGATTCTTCCAAATGACTTACTGATTCAAAAATTCTATAATGTTTGCCTGTGTGCACGTGCTGAGTGTCTGGAGGAGTTAAGCATGAACTCCTCCAGAAAGCTAAGTGTTATGTTTGAAACTGGGATATGATGATTATGTATCCCTACTAATTTACCAGGAGTCCTAGATGTGTGGGGGTCGTTTTTTGTTTGTTTTTGTTTTTTGTCTGTTGTGAGTGTGAGAAAATTCACAGAGGCAATGTCCATAAAATGGACAGGTATAGAAGAGTATTTCCTTGTCAGAACTGCTTTTATTTTCCCTCTGGTTACTTGGTTTCTTGCTATTTCTTCCCTCTCTTTCTGTCAAATTCTTGAAAATAGGATATGACCACTGCTTACAGATTTTAAAATGAGAGTAGAAATCTTGTCTATGAAATAAATTATCTAATCAGGAAATCAGTCTTTTGCTTTTTGAAATCACCATTGTTCCACATGTTAATCTCTTTAGGCTGTTCTTAGACACATCTTTTATTTCACAGTGAAATATTTCAAATATTCAGATAAATTTAAGGGTACAGCTCCATGAAACAGCTGAGATGAATTTATGGATAACTTCTTTAAAAAAGACGCTATTCCCCTCTGGCCATCTCCATACAGCTTCCCACAGAAGCCTTCTCTTGCCCTGTAACTGCTGGTTGATTGTTTCATCTCTTTGATGATTTCTATTTCATGCTTGTGGGAAGTGGTTAGATAATCAGAGGATGAATTTAGTCTGGAAACTCATTGGTTTAAAATACTAGATTAACAAAAAGAACATGTAATGATTTGATGCTTTGAAATATAATGCAACAAAACACAGGACAAGAAACAGCTATTTCATTTTTTGAAGGGGTGTAAGTTTTTCATGTAGCTTTAAAACAGTAATCTCATTTCTCTCATGCTTCTTTGCCACTCTAGATGTAAAAATACAAAATTCTAAATAGTATAATCTGTCAGAGCTCTTTCACTATTAATTACTGTTTTAGCTACAAGTGTTTAGAAATGAGAATAGATGCTTTAGAAGAGGAAAAGATACTTTGATTCCAAGGCAAGTTTTCTAAAGTGGTATTGTGTTATACCATAATAGCTGTCCTGGTAAATCTGCTGTTTTGGAAAATCTTTTGTGAACAAACTTTTTTTTATTGCGCACTGTATGTGCCAAAAAGCGAGGTAGATTCATCTGTATTCTGTTTCATACTTATGTCCATCTTTCATTAGAATGACTGTTATTGTATAAAAATGAGAGAAATATGAATTTTCTTAGGTTTTAAAACCTTTGATGTGGAAATATTGTCACCACACAGTAGTAAATGTGAAGACACCATTGTATTTTTTGTTTTCTCGATGAATAGAGAGTGATGAAAGACAACTTATGTCATAAATTGAGATTCTGGCTTTTAGTCTGGACACTACTTCTAGGAGAGACAGGCAAGCATAGCATTTTCTGTTGCAACAAGAAAAAGACAAAGCCTATTTTGTCTTTTTTTACTGTGGTAGGCTGACCTNGGTGATTGTGTAATTAAATAATTAAACAAAAATACTTAAGTCTCACTTGGGGAGAGATCTGGGATAGGGTCCACAGGGTGTAACCGGTGAATTTTTCAGCTTCCAAGTTTTGCAGAGTCAGAGGCGGGGTGGGAGCGGGGTGACACTCACGGACACGTTGAGAGCAAATCGGGTAGAAGCGCCAGGGAGAGATTTATCGTTTGAATTTTCCGATTATTTTTATTGCAG